>OU026153.1:82238085-82405585 GCA_907269105.1 Volucella inanis
GAAAACTTTTCAAAAACCGGAAGTACGGTTTTCGTAGCAACAGATCCACTCGTGGGATGTCTCACCGAAAACAGGAATCAAACGCACATCATCTAGCGAAAGCCAAACAGTTGCACTTGATATTTCTAAGGCCTTTGACAGAGTTTGGCATCAGGCTATTTTGTCGAAACCGAAAAACTCTCCATTCTCGTGAGAGAACAACAAGTCAATTTAAACTTATAAATATTGAATGCCACCCATAGAGCAAAACAGCCAAACATTTAAGCCCCTTGTACATCGGTATCTGTCTGTCTAAACTGTTGTTACGTATGCGTACATTGGAAACAACAACGTTGTAATCCGAGTCGATGTTAGTTGCTCGGAACGTTCAGACATCCAAATCAGTGGAGGAGTACTGTACGTCAATTGCAATATGATATATTTGGCTGACGGTCACTAGAAGCCGTCTTTCGTAAAGAGCTCCTTCGTTTCTATCAGCGCGTGGGCGCTTATGAGACTTATGTTGGAAAATTTGCGCTTTATGGGAATCGCGCTCAGGCGTTCGGATACGTACCTGCAGTTGAAGACTTGATCCCTTAGTATTTCTTTTACGGTGAATCCGAATACGATTAAACGCTGCGACTGATTACCAGAATATTTCTCCATAGTAGGTGTCATAGTTTTCATCCTCAATTTAGCCGGTTCACCCCACCGCACTTCTAGAATGGCGGTTATGTAAATTGAGGATCTCCACTAGTTGTTCGGCTGCACGCGGTCTGTTAAGGATTCGAATATTTCACCTGCTGATCCGAAGATCATTGTGCAATTGTTTACCAGAGCCGTCAAGAATGATTTTTTTATTATCCAATGCTATTACTGAATTAACAATCTTGAATCCCTATCGTATTTGTGAGCCTGATGACGGCGGAGATCAGTAATATGCTATTAATCGAGTACGCACTTGCCATTTTACCCTGATTAAGTAAAGATTTACACATGCTGTTACCGGGGACTCTAACTGGGAGGTAAGGCAAGCACTACGCGATATTGAATTTTATTATCAAAATTCGTGTCCTGTGTAAAATGTTTTTGCGCACTTCGACCACTTTACGATCATCATAATGAACCTACTGACTGAATTTCGCACCAATTGGACGCAATTGGACATTAAGCCACCTACTCGTGTTCATAGAGTGCATACAGAGAAAAATATTGCTGCTGTATCCATCAGTTATAATGAAGACGTCAGTTATAATGACTTGTCCATTCGTTACCGTTCACAGCAAATAGGATTGCGTTACTAGACTGCGTGAAAGATTTTACGCAAGGATCTTGGTGTACAACCAAGGGTGTTTAAGAGGGCTTAGGGTTTCTCTACGCTTATACAGAGCACCAGAATCTTAGTACATAAAATTCTATCCTAATGAAGTCTTCTACATTATGGCGAACTTAATATGAGTGGAAAATTTCGTTATTTAGTTGACGCGAAGGCACATTGTAAGAGCATTGTAAGAGCAATGACCTCATCGAACAACCCAAACAACTACCCCAATTCCTCTAGAAGTGTTCGTCTACCTCGACATAAAGGGTCTATTCATGGACAGATGATTCAATTACGACAGAGACGTTGCACATGGCAGTGCAGAGTCTCTCGGGTTCAGTAGGGCGTTAAGGACATGAGGGATATTGCTCGGCTGCAGTAACAATATTGGTGGCTTGTTGAAGAAGAGGAAGCTCTTTCATCAAATTAATCCAGCACTAGATAGCAAAGCTAATCAGCCTAATTTTTTTAGCCGTAGCTGGCTTACATAGATTTAAATAGGCTTTAGTTAGATTTAAGAAACAAAATTATTAAAATTCCAAAAAACAGTAATAAAAAAAAGAAAAAAAATTAAAGAAATACAAGAAAATAAAAAAAATTAAAAAAGAGAACTTATAGTAACGAATAATCCATATGCTTAAAAACAATGTTGGTATATATGTATACATTAAGACAGTATAAATAGGCTTAGTAACATCAGTTAAGTTTTCTTTTGTATACCATTATAGGTTTTAGTTGAATTTTTATACAAAATCCATGTACTAAATTTTTTACATTAAAACAATCGTTTTCTTAGTTTTGCCTTTAATAAATTTATTTTCTTTCGACTTAAAAAAAGCTTTAGCCTTTCATAAACTGACCATATCTGTAGCTTATTATAAGCGAAATCTATATGTTTATAATTTCGGATGTCCTGAATTCAGTAAAAATATAAGCCACATTTTTGTGTGGCCAGAAGCTGAAGGATCTCGTGGGTCTCAAGAAATTTCACCGTGTCTCATAAAGTACTTAAAAACTTATGCTGTAAGCTTTGAAAAAATAATAACATTCAGATTCGTGTACCTGGCAAAATGGGAATATTGTAATGATGATTTGTCCCCTTCTAGCTTCTTCATCATTTGCTTTAATGTATAGACATACTAGGCAAGCTCTGTGCCATTTTCTGAAGCAATGGAAGTCCAAAGCTTTTAAAAATGTCTTGTAGAACATCAATCGTTGCAGCAGCTTACGAAAAATTTCAGGGCCCTTAAAAACATACATAACATCTTTGTCGATGTTAGGGCAATAAATTTAACTGCGTGCGAGTGCCTTCATGCAAACTATCCTCGAATGCTGAAAATGCATCGGTATATCCAAGTTGTAAATTGTTGACGTATTTAATTTCTAAATCATATGTGAGCAGAGTTAATGCCCACCTCTGCAATCAATGTGCCATATAGACAAAAACGCTTTTTTTATCCAAAAACAGCCAACACCTCCTGTCTGAAACAAAAGTCTCGAAACGTATTATGTAGCGTAATAAATATTTCTTCTAGCAAAGAAATCGGAAATTATATCAGCCCTGTAGAAAACTTTTCACAAATTCTTACTCCGCCGCTTATTCTTTTAACTGCCAACATTGTGAAAATCAACTCGTTTTACTACACGAAGCTGATTTCCTTATATATTCGTGGATCTCACGTACCGGTCTCTCAGGCCGCAAGCACGAACTCAGTTGTACTCGTTTTTCGGTAAGAGGTTGAGTTTTCAATAACTTATGTTTCGTTTACTACATATATGTCAAAAGAAGCACCGAAAGAGTTTGCTTTATACAGTTGGTAATATACAAAACTTGTGACATCTGATTGTGATCGTGACACTGATGTCCTTTTCCCTATCACAGCTAACAGAAAATGACTGGAAGTTAATAACAAATGAGTTTAAATATATGTATAGTATATGGATTTACCCTATGCGTTGCTGGTATTACTATCTTTGGTAAAAACTATAATTCTATAGTTTTTTTTTTGCCACTTGTGACGCGAACTATATATTTACTGCAGTAAGAATTGCAGCATTGCGAATGTGATTGTAGAATATTTGCGGAGTCATCGTTCGGAAAAATACATAAGTAATGTTTTAAGCTTTCTACCACCCACTCGGCTTCCCAATTTGAATTATATTTGTCAGTGATGCTACTTTTCCCTTGAAGCCTTACCTAATACGTCCCTACCCTGTAAAATTACTCGGAGAAAAGGTGTAAAACTTCAATGAAAGGCTTTCTCGGGCTAGACGTGATAAAAAACGGATTTGGAATATTGGTCGCAAAATGGCGTTTTCTTATAGAAACACTTCACATGCTGCCAAGCAATACTGACAAAATTGTGAAGGCAATATTGGTCGTACATAATTTTGTGAAAGTTTTTCGACCGTTGGGATGCAAACGACTTAATTACCGAGGGTTTTTTGCAAAGCGATGTAACACTAACTGACTTCCACACCTTTTCTCAAGTTGCTTTTTCCATGCGAGGAAATTAAAAGAAAACCTGCATAATAACAAAATCTGAAAATCTTAGATCTGAAAAATAAATACTTCTTTTTCTTTCACGCACAAGGTCAGCCAAAACTACATCTTCAACCACTTGTCTGGTCTGTTGAGATCGTTGTTTGTATCATTCCATACAACATTTCTATTTATCACATTTTTGTCTGTTTTTGATTTTATATTATGCAAAATTAGGTGTTGTCTGAGCAGGCTTATAAGGTGTACCTCGAAACTCATTTTCTGTAGATTGTGTAGAATATGTTTTTGTCAACATTGCTCCAGAATTAAATAAATTACCAGTTTCATTACACAGTTTAAAATTGTATAACACCTCTTTCTGAGTTGCCAGTCATATAGATTGTTTACATTTTTTTTTTCTCCTCATCTGTTAAAACGAGGCATAAGTTTAGCTTATCTAAACTTCTGCCTAGGGTTAGAGTGTCGTTATGTAGCATTATGTGTTTCTTTACGTATTGAAAACGTGCTTAAGCAAGACTATGATAAGATACATTGATTTCCTTTGGTTTAAATCATAGATAACATATGGTAGATAACAGTTATTAGGAGAATAACGGTTTAACGGTTTCTTCGAACATCAAATTTTCTGACTGCCTCCCACCACGGCAACGATTTGAGCAATGCCGATTGTAACAGTGCAGAGTATAAAAATCAAGAACCAAATCCCCAGCCACTGGAATTTGGATCATCAGCAACGTATCCTTTTACAAAGTACGTCAAAGTCAAAAAGAAATTTTGTTAATAATAAACTCCATATTCATTCACGTGAAAGGTTCGCTTTGTCACGCATAGTCAGCTGAGAGTGATTTTCAACATGTCCTTTTAAGAAGAACGAAGAAACGTGTACGAGTAATTCTGCAATTTTCTACCGAATAAAATTGTGCTTGACTTCTGTGCATTTTAAAAGTGAAAACCGCATCTCAGTTCTCCAAAAACTGGTTATGTCAGCAAAGTTAGGTCATACATCATATATGGCTTTCGTTGCTGACAATACGGTGCTTCTGTGAATTCTAAATAAATTCTGAACCAAAAAGAAGGAACACAGACCTCGTATACAAGACTAAGAATTAGATTGTTGAGGGAAGTGGTATAATGAATCCCAGATCACTGCGGCCGAAAATGGGCCTTCGAACTCTGCGGTTGTGCTTTTACTTAGTAAACTTAATAATTAGGTGTGCAAATTGTCAAAACCTTTTACTCGATGAGGGTATAAAATGTGGTTAATTTTGTGGAAAATCTTACCACGAAATTTGCACAGAAATTTATGAAGTTGTTTTTAGGGAAATTACAAATAAAAATTCAAACTTGTCTTTTCATTGTTCTGAGTGCTCTAAGTTTCCAATTAGACAGTCATTTACTCAAGTAAATGACTTAGTCTCAGTGGTAGATGCGCTCACAAGAAAATGGTTGTTTTGGACACTCTTCAATTATTGGGTATGTAATTTTATTCGTGTGGTTTTTTTTTTCAAAACTTGAACGTTTATTTAAGAAAAACATGTAAAAAAGTATTATTCAAAGTATTGCCCATCTGAATGACTATGACTTTTTCCCATCTTTCTGGCAATTTGTGGATCCCATCCCAAAAGAACTGCGCTGGCTTGATAGCCAAGAATGAATCAATCCAATTTTTGATATTCTGCTCTGATGTGAACCGTATTTTAGTGAAGGCGTTCTGCATTGACCGGAACAAATGGTAGTCTGAAGGAAGGAACCCAATTTCCTTGCTTTTGAATATATCCAGCTGGTTTTAAACGTTTTGAAATGGCTGCTTGAGTGACACCCAAAAATTCTGCGAGCTCTTTTTGTGTTTGGCAAAAATCTTCATAGAGTAATGCTTCCAGTTATTTATCTTCAAATTTTTTTGGCTGCCCAGGACGTTCATCGTATTCCAAGCCAAAATCACCACTTTTAAATCGTGCAAACCACTTATGGCACGTTCGCTCAGCTAGCGCATGTTCACCATAAACTTCCACCAAAATACAATGACTTTCGGCAGCAGTTTTCTTCATATTAAAGTAATGAAGAAGAACTCCCCGCAAAAACACTTTTTCAGGCACAAAGTTCGACATAATTGAGTGAAAAAAAAAAAATTATTGTTGTTAACGATTCAAATGAATAACATACACTGAAATGATGAAAAATGACAGTAGCTTTCCAACGCATGTTCGAATGTAATAATAACAATGGAGTAATACAAGTTACGCCATCTCTTAGCAAACCGAATTATGTTATAGACCTAATAAATTTGAATGAACTCTTAAATATGGCTCGTATCAAGCCAACAACAATGGAGTTGTTTCCGCTATTTATACTTGCGCGGAGCGTGTCGTATGCATTCATGGTCAGCTGTACATAGGTTAATTATGTGTGCGTGAAGATTCTGTTGCCGGAGGTATGTTGCTATTTCTGAGATATATTCAACCAAGGAGTTCGTTCGACATTTGTAAGAAGCAGATCGAGAACATAAATAGTGTTGCCACATTCCCTAAATTTGCATATAATAATGTTTGTGTACTCGGAGATTTTAGCTGTAATTATATAATTTGGTCAGAAACTGATGACTCCAAATTAATGCCATATTTTTTATGTTCATATATTGAGATTTTATTTATTGATTCATTAATGTCTATAAATTTAAATCAAATTAGTTACGTTGTTAATTCGATGAATATATTATAAGATTAAGTTTTTACCTTTGATGATTTATTGCATGTGTTGTGCAGTGCCGGCCTCTTATGGTAAATCGAACTATTTTATCATAAAGCAATAAATATTCTTATCAATATTGTTTTGGATTCCTAATTTATCAATTCCAATAATCATGTTTTTCTTATTCACATTCTTAGCAACAAGCTAGATGCCAATACCTTACAAAAATAGGTAGATTTGATACGAGATAAGGATTTCCCTTCTATTAAATTCATTTGAAGTGTGTCAGGGTTTAACGAAGGTTAGGTCAAACTCTAAGCCACGTGTTACCAAATCGTTTCACGTTAGCGCGGAAAAGTCAAATTGTGTTAAATGCAAACAACAGCATGAGCTTTCACATTTTCCACAGTTTGTCGTTCTTGATATTAGTTCTCGTCGATCATTTGTAAGAAAATCATTAATCTGTTAAATGCAATTCAAAGTTCAGATGCAGGCATTGCAATGGGAGACACCGTACACTCGTTTATCAATCACCAGTAGTACAATCTTCCTCTTGTAACTAATCGCCTCATATTTCAACTACAACTAGCAAGGACTTATCTTCATTCCATAATCGTATCTCTTATCAACATGCACATCAAGTAATTTGGTGCTAACTGCTATCGTTTTGGTTCTTAATTCGATTGGACAATTGCAAGCCTGTCGAGTTCTTCTAGACAGTGGGTCTCAGGCTTCATTCATCTCAAAATCGTGTGTTCAAAAGTTGGAATATGTTCGTATTTCTCTTAGTAGAGGAAATAGCACACGTGGACGGATATCAACTTTTTTCTTGTTTTGGCAAATTTTCAATTCATAAAACCGCATTTATTTTATCGATGTTAACTGATCCTCTAACAAATCAATCATTTGAGTTCTTTTCCAATAAGAACACAAGTCATATAGAAGAGAAAATGGCTGACCCAAAGTTTAATATAAGAACACCGGTGGATTTACTTTTAGGGATTGACTACGTATTTCATGTTATCGAGTCAGTTCTTGTCAGAGAACATGATTTTCCTAATGCTGTTTTAACTAAATTTGGCTGAGTTTTTGTAGGAAATCTAGCAGCTATTTACAGTACAAAAGTTCCATCCTCAACAACCGTTGCACTTCATGTCGACGTAGGTGTAGAAATGCAAAAATTCTGGGAAATTGTGGAGAATATTCATTCTTCAACTTCTTTCATGCAGATAGAAAAACATTTCTGTTCCACTCACATTTGTTCGCCCGAGGGAAGGTTTGTAGTAGAACTTCCTTTCCGACTAAGCCAATCAATTGATTACGGCGATACGTTTTCAGTGGCTCTTTGCCGCCTGCTTTGCAATAAACGAAGGTTTGCAAAAGATTCTGTGATCAAAACCCATTAATATGTCTTTATGTCGGAGTACATTAAGCTATATTAAGCTGGAGAAAATTGCTGCTTAAGAAATCGACAAATCTACTACTTCCATTTACTAGCTTCCGCATCACCTAGTATTCAAGCAAGACAGCACTACCACAAAATTGAGAATCGTTTTTGATGGTTCTTGTAAAACTTCGTCGAATCTATCTCTAAAAACGAAACTCTGGCAGTATTCGCTCTCATATAAAGGAATCTATTCACAGTTTTGGATTTTTGTCACCAAGTGTCATTGTATTAAAAATCATTTTTCAACAGCTGTGGAAATCCAAGTTAACAAGGGACGCCGTATTTGGTACAGCACCTCAGTGGAGTATCATGGATTTTGTGATTCTTCTCTAAAAGCCTATTCGGCCGTTATTTACTGCACGAGTAAAAATTCTGATGGATCTTTTATAACATCTTTAGTTGCTGCCAAAAGAACGGTTGCTCCCATTTAAAAACTGACTACTCCGCGCTTGGAGTTATGTGGTGTACTGTTGCTTTCTCGATTTTTCACTAAAATTAAATCAACCCTACAAGACGAATCGATACAAATATAGGGTTTTCCAATAGGGACTTGACAACTTGTGAACGCACTATTTCACTAATAATCAAACTGTCACTGTCAATTTATTCAGTAAACTCAACACTTTTATCATGGTAAAGTACACTAACGAGCAACGTCTAAAAATTATAAAAATTTTCTACAGATATACGGAGTCGCAAAATCATCTTCAGTGACGAAGCTCATTTTTGGCTCAATGGGCTCGTCAATATTGGTCAGGTGAAAACCCACATGTGCTTCATGAATCACCACTTCATCCACAAAAAATAACTGTTTAGTGCGGTTTGCATGTCGGTGGCGTTATTGGGCCATATTTTTTCGTCCACGATAACGATCGTCACGTTACTGTGAATGGTCAGCGTTATCGCGCCATGATCACTGATTATTTTTGGCCCTAATTGGAAGATATGGACTTGGACGACATGTGGTTTCAACAGGATGGTGCCACAAGCCACACGGCACACGCTACAGCGTGTTATCTCAAGACATGGGCCAGTCGATTGGCCGCCTCGTTCGTGCGATTTAACGCCGCTTGACTACTTTCTGTTGGGCAACGTTAAGTCATTGGTTTATGCCAACACGCCAACGACGTTAGAAGAGCTCAGAGTAAAAAATGAACGAGAAATAGCGGCCGTTTCGGTCGAAATATGTGGCAGAGTCGTTAAAAATTGGGTCCAACGAATCGACCGCTGCAAACGTGCCTGCGGTGGCCATATGAACGAAGTCGAGTTCAATTCATAAATGTTTTGATTGCATTTCAAGCCAATAATAAAGTTTTTGAAATATTTCAAATGGTTTCCTTTTATTTAAAAAAAAATTGTCAAGTCGTTATTAGAAAACCCTATACATGCATGAACGGATTCACAAATAGTCCTACATTGGCTGTATGGTCATCCTGTTTGCTGGAGCGTTTTCATTGCCAATCGTGTTCAAGAAATCGTGTGGCTAGTTCCCCGCCTAGTTTGGACATGTTTGCTCAAATTAAATCTAGCGGACTGTGTATCCCGTGGCATTCGCCCCTTCAAGTTAAAGGAATTCAATTTGTGGTGGAAGGGGCCTCCTTGGCTCTCGGAGTCCTCAAATCATTGCCCTAACTATGAAAATACGACATCCGACAAGGATTTTTCAAAACCGATGCTGGAACTTCGAGGTGGTGCATTAATATCTGTCTTACATACTGCTTTATACTTGGAAGAAGAATTTTTGGATAATTTTTATTACTCGGTTTTGTTATTCGTACACATTTTCTTTTTGGTTCCGCAAAAATCCTTTTCTTATTGGATCGAAATTTAGGTTCATTAACAACCAGCGAACTACAGCATGTAAAAACATATATCTTTAAAATCGTATAACGGACTTCCTTTTGCAAGGAAATTAGCCTACTCGCACAAGATCGAAATGTTATATTTATTACATTAAATTTACCATTGTCCATTTGCTTAATTAAATCAATCAAGATTATTATTTTTCTCAATTAATATTTGAATTACCCTGTAGCTCGAAATGTAGCCTATGTTTGTACTCTCTATTTACAACTTATCTTTCTCACTTTCTTTAATACAATTTGTAAGAACCATGTAATTTGATGAGATCGAATAAAGCCGTTGTATCATACAGTGCAACACGAATATTATATATGGTATATCAATTAAAATAACTTTGGAAAATTCTATAAGTTTTTTCAAATTTGACTCTTATAATCTTTCTCATATGTATAACTGTTTTAAAAATTTTAAGTGGTCACATGAATTTCTAGGTAAAGATATTTCTGAAAAATTCTACACTTTTAAAATTATATATAATAATGTTCTTAAAGAAAGTGTACCCATGATTGCTAAAAAAGTAAATTCTCATCCTCAGCACATAAATTGTTCAAAAGGTTGTGCTCTTCTGACAGTTATACTCTTTTTTCACCTCTAAGATAAGAGTTTGCTTTTCTTTCCAAATTTCTGTATTACTAGATGGAGTGAAAAGTAACCACCTTGGGAATGAAAAAACATTTTTTTTAAATGTTTTTCTATTTTATTCAGTATAGTCCCCTTTTAGTTTGATACGATTTTCCAACTTCTTGATCCCGTCCGAAAAATCTTATTCTGCAAAATACTCCTCCGTAGTGTCGATGATTTTCTCGCGTGAGCTGAATTTTTTATTGATGTGCCATCTTTTGAGGTTTGGAAAGAGAAAATAGTCCGAGGGAGCCAAATCGGGCGAATACGGGGATGCGACAGCAATTGCAGCCGTAAGTCATTGATTTTAGCCATGGTTGCGATGGTCTTGTGCGCCGGTGCATTGTCTTGCGAAAACAAAATTTTTTTTCGCCTTATGTGAGGCTGTTTTGCAGCAATTTCGGCCTTCATTCGCTTTTTCATTTCCTTTTTCGAGGTAGTCCACGAAGAGTATGCCATGACAATCCCACTAAACCGACGCCATAACCTTTCCGACCCTTCGAGCCTCCCTCGGCCGCTTCGGTCCAAACACTCTTTCGAAGTGCTCTCGCGTTCGTGGTTTTGGTCGGCGGCAGCGGCAGGATAACTTTTTCATATGCAGAATATTGCCAAAAATATGACGTGTGAGTTCAGTATTAATCTTTGTGGTATCTTCTAGCTAGCGCACCTTCACGTTCCGGTCAGCCAACGCCATTTCATGTATTTTTTTGACATTGTCCTCTGTAACCGCATCGAAGGGCCTCCTTCTGCGGACTTGATCGGTAGTGGAGTTGCGGCCACCACGAAACTTTCGAAACCAATATTTGACGGTGTTATCTGACGGAGCATTAGCCCCATAATATCTATTCAACTTTTCTTTTGTAACGAAAATCGTTTTTGTCCATACTCAACATGATGCCAAACACGTCAACTGCAATCAGCTGTCAAAACAAAACTAAAGACAGTATCGCACTGAAATTTGGCATGTCTGCCAAATGAACGGAATTCAAGGCACCATAACCTTTTTTGTAGTAGCAGCGCATTCTGGTGGTCAAAGAGGTTACTTTTCACTCTAGTGAAATCTTATTTGTTCTGTTAATCTTAAAAATAGACCAAAAGCTTTTTGGAAATTTATCACTATAAAGAAATAAAGTATCAGTTTTTCAACAGTGATATACCTTGACGACAAACAATCTAGTTACCCTAAACAAATCACAGATATGTTTATAGAATACTTTCAAGGTATTTATAATTTAATATGCTCTTCCGTCACTGTTCCCTTTATAAGAACTATTTAATGAATCTATCTCTAATATAATTTTTCTTGATAAGTGAAAGGTTTTTACAACAAACCCAGTATATAAATGTGGTACTAGACATCTCGTATCTGACTATAGACCGATTACGAAACTTTCAGTTATTCCCAAACTTTAAGATAGACCTGTAAAGGACAAAATTACTTTTACAATTGAACAACATGTAAGTAAATACCAACATGGCTTTTGGAAGGGTAGATTATCTCCTTTGAACTTAGTGGCATAAACAAATTTCGCATTAATTCCTTGGAAGCCCGTTAATAAGTCGATATGATTTCTACAGATTTTGGTAAAGATTTTATCAGAGTTGACTTGATTATTCTTTTAAATAAATTAACTGCATATAGTGTTTATAGTTCATGTTTGCATGGAAGAATGCAATATGTTGTTATTGGAGACTATTTTTCTAAGGAAACTTTAGTTAGTTCTGGTGTTCCAAAAGGCAACCATCTAGGGCCAACGCTATTCTTATTTTTATTATTGATATGTCAAACTTATCAAAGCATTGCTATTGCCTCATGTGTATGGATTATATACAATTTTTTGCTGAGATATATATTGTACTAACTCTAAACGACTCTTTTTTGTTACAAGGAGATCTAAATAGTTTCACCAAAGGGTGCGAGTTAAACGACTGAAGGTTAATTATAGACAAGTGTGTTTGCGTGAGCTATAGTAGATTTCTGCATCAAAATTGTTAGACATTATTTATTTAATAGTTTTCAAATAAAATCATGATATATGATATTAAAGACCTTGGTGTAATTTTTGATAGCAAGTTAACTTTTTAATTACATATTAATTCTTTAATTACCAAAGGGAATTCTATTTTAGGGTTTGTTAAAAGGAACTTCTCTCATTTTAAAAATCCTCACACTATAAAGGCATTGTATTGCAGTATTGTGCGTCCTGTTATCGAAAATGCTTCCATTGTCTGACGTCCTAAAATTTACCTTACGTCATTTATTTTTTAATAATGTCCCTTATGTTCATCATTGTTACCATTCTAAATATCTCCTACTTGGAATGCAATCTCTTGAATCGAGCAGAAAAATGGACAATGTCATGTTGGTCCGAGATATACTATCTGCGACCATTGACAGGGAGAATTTGCTAAGATGGTTGAATTTGTACACTCAAGATATTTCTTTGCGTATTTAAATGTTTAATATACACAGACTTGGACATATCTTTGCCTAGAAAATTTTTTAAAAATATCAGATGAATCAGATGAACTTTGTTTGTGGTGGCCAGTAGTTGTAGGAGTTGAAGACAATCCCAGACGTTAGTCCCAGGAAGGACTACTCTGCTGCCGGTGAGAATATAAATGTTTTTGTTTGTTATATATCTGTTTAGATTCTCTCGAATGCAAATTTCTAGTGTACGGATTTCAGCCGTATTTTAATTTTTTTCTATGCAAAAGATGTTGCGAATTATATGCGGATGGAAATTTTTCACTCGCATATAATTTGCAACATTTTATTCGGAACGGTAGCACTCAGGCATACAAAACTAGTCCATTATACTCTCCATGTGCTCCGACTGCTAACAGCACTCGGGATCGGTACTGAGGTCCCATGCAGTTCCCCATCCAGGTACTTACCTCGCCCAACACTGGTTCATTTCGGTGATCTAGTGGAAACCGATGCTTTCAGTGTGGCGAGGCCGTTAAATTGTATCCATACTGGCATGTATGGATGTTTTAGTGCGAGGTCCGTATACTCCGACCACAACTCCTTCATTCATTTTCGATTCGCGTGTATATCATATATGTGGGCCTTTGGCAATTGTTGGTTTTTTTCTGTTCTCAATTAAGGCGGTCTGGATATGTAACATTAAAGTTGTGCTAAAAGATATATCGTGATAGATATTTGCCTATTAAATGCATTCTAAGTAGTTATTTTTGTCTGAATTCTTAAAAAATTGCAGTATGAACTAAATTGAAATTAGATTCATCAACTGTGATGAGCATGTAGACATTTACGATTGCTTTTTTCATGAGTTCCAGATGAAGTGGATGTTTAGGATAACTTCAAGCGCAGCTCTTGGCGTGGTTTTCATTGCAGATACAGGCTAGTCCCTGT
Organism: Volucella inanis; assembly: GCA_907269105.1. Lineage (NCBI taxonomy): Eukaryota > Metazoa > Arthropoda > Insecta > Diptera > Syrphidae > Volucella > Volucella inanis. Next base: position 82,251,887 of record OU026153.1, read on the forward strand.
GATTTGTTGAGTTCAGCCTGTGTTGATCTCTGCACTGCTTTATGCCACTAAACGCCGGTTGCATACGTGATGATAGGTCTCGTTATTAATGTGGACATCCACATGCTCAAAAATTATACCCCATAGTGGCATTGAGTGGATGTAACGGCCCTTCGTACATCACATGCTGTTCAGTGCCCAACGAAGATTTAACTTATTGTGGCTTAAGTAGAAATGCGCCTCGCCGCTCATGATGATTTTCGACAAAAAAATCGTCCTCTTCGTTGTTGAGATTGAGGATGGCTTTACAGTAATTCACACGCGACTGACGGTCAGGAGGCATTTACTGTTGCACTGTTTGCATTTTGTACGGGAACATGTGTAAGTCTTTCACTAAAATTTGCCGTAGGGTAGCCTTCTGGTGATGCATAATTTCTAATTAATAAAATGAAGTAATTATATGAAATTCGGTCAGCGTTTTTCATTAAAAAAAATTTAACAGACATACACGAGTATATCATAATTCACGAGTATATTCATAATTCATATCATTATTCATGCTACATATTAATTATGTTAAGTTTGCCTCATTCTCTATGGAACAGGATACCGGCCTCGCTCAATCCGACTTGACAAGTCAACAGAGACAGTTAAAGATTAGCCAGGAAATGTAAAAAACCACTTCTACAGATTGCGGAGATAACTTAACTTACACTGTCAGGGAGAATGAACTATTCAAATAGAGCGCTATAATTAAGTCACCGAACCAGAATGAAGTAAGACGAGTAGTATATTAACTTAAGTATAATAGGCCTGTTTGAGGCTGTCCGAAGCAGCTAAACGGAAAATGACTTGGTAAAGAACATACGCTAAATAATTTTAAAAATTTATTCGGAGGAAAGTATGCTTGGCAATTGGAACTTTCTTCCCGTTTTCTTTTCTATGGACTGTGCCATCTACAAAAGCAATGGTCTAACCATTTTTAGAATACAACGTGTTACTACTAGTGTGGTGGCAAGCATTTGAGCAGAATCAGCAAAGATGGGATTAATTGTAAATAAGGGCCAAACCAATTTTTTGCTGCCAAAACAAAAGGGCATTTAACATTAGATAGCTATTACATTCAAGTAGTTAAGAATTTTTGTTACCTTGGGTTCTCTTTTAACTCTTGTCTTGACACCTCATCAAAAATCACACGAAGAGTTACACTTACCTATTACTGTTCTTGTGACCTAAGAAGGTTATCGAGTAATAGTATATTGGGTGCGGTTTTCCAAGAGATGGCGTAACTTGTATTATACTATTGTTATTGTTCCAATAGAACATGCGTTGGAAAGCTACTGTCATGGTACGTCATTTCAGTATATGTTGTTAATTTGAAGCGTAAACAATAAATTTTTTTCACTCAAATATGTCGAACTTCTTCATTACTTTAATATGAAGAAAACTGCTGCCGAAAGTCATCGTATTTTGGTCGAAGTTTATGGTGAACATTCGCTAGCTGAGCGAACGCGCCAAAAGTGGTTTGCACGATTTTGGTGATTTTGGCTTGGAAGACGATGAACGTCCTGGGCAGCCATAAAAGTTTGAAAATGAAGAACTGGAAGCATTACTCTACGAAGATTGTTGTCAAACACAAGAAAAGCTCACAGAATCTTTGGGTGTCACTCAAGCAGCCATTTCAAAACGTTTAAAAGCAGCTGGGTATATTCAAAAGCAAGGAAATTGGGTTCCACATGAACTCAAGCCGAGGGACGTCGAAAGGCGGTTTTGCCTGTCCGAAATGCTGCTGCCACAAAAGAAAGTCATTTTTGCATCGAATTGTTACTGGTGATGAAAAATGGATCCATTACGATAACCCCAAGCGCAAAAAATTATATGTGAAACCCGGCCAACCACCCAAATCAACGGCAAAGCCGAATATCCATGGACCGAAAGTAATGCTCTGTATTTGGTGGGATCAGTAGGTGTGCTGTATTATGAGCTGCTAAAACCGGGTGAAACCATCAATGGACAACGCTACCGAACACAATTAACCCGTTTGAACAGAGCAGTAGCCGAAAAACGCCCGGAATATGCGACCCGACACGAGGCAATAATTTTCCATCATGACAACGCCCGGCCTCACGTTGCTATTCCGGTTAAGAACTATTTGGAAAACAGTGGATGGGAAGTCTTACCCCATCCGCCTTATAGCCCAGACCTTGTCCCTTTTGACTACCATTTGTTCCGGTCGATGCATAACGCCCTCACTGAATTACGGTTCACATCACAGCAGAATATCAAAAATTGGCTTGATTCATTCTTGGGTGCCAAGCCGGCGCAATTTCTTTTGGGATGGGATCCACAAATTGCCAGAAATATGGGAAAAAGTCATAGCTTTAGATGGGCAATACTTTGAATAATACTATTGTACATGTTTTGTACAATTTTGGAAAAAAAAAAACCAATATATTTTGTCAAAAAACCCTATAGCAGACCCTTATCATTCCAGTCCTGCTCTGTGGTGCAGAAGAATGACTTTAGCGAAGACGGAAGAAGATATTCTTGGTCATTTCGAACACTTACTTTTTGAAGAGATTTCTGTTGCTCCCGTTGGCATTGATAGGCTTTATAGGAGAGGCATAACAGCGAATTCTGTAACTTATACAGCGACATTCACTTAGAGTCGGGCGAAAAAACATTAATGAATTGACTTAGAAAAAACTTTCGATTTCTACCCGGAGGGATAACGCAGTACAGGAAAACTTCGCCTTAGGTTAGTTAAAAAGGCACCTCAACTGCCTGACTCTAGGCAGAAGGTCAAACATTTATCAAATGGAAATATTTATTGGTTGAAACACCAGATGCACTTCAGACTGTGGAGTCATCTTAGTAATAAATTAGTTGTCTTAAGTCAACGTGTGGTTGATAAATGCGTTGCGTTTTCTATTTAATAGTAAATAAGCCTCAATAAATGTCTGGTTATACCGACTTGTGATACCTGCCCTACAGTATTTTAGCACAGCACATGAACTGCGTGATTGGTCATGTATATAGAAACCTACGTAAATTATGACTTACTACTAGTTTGGCACTTTCTAATATCAGTAAAAAGTTGTATAAAAATTGATTAAGCCCATAATAGCGCAATCCTTATTAAATTTTTCCATGAAGCTATCTTATTGATTTTGGAATTCATTTTTTGCATGGGTAATTCTATGTATATAGAAACCTACGTAAATTATGACTTACTACTAGTTTGGCACCTTCTAATATCAGTAAAAAGTTGTATAAAAACTGATTAAGTCCATAATAGCGCAATCCTTATTAAATTTTCCCATGTAGCTATCTTATTGTTTTTGGAATTCATTTTTTGCATGGGTAATTTCACACAGCTGTAAGCACTTTTTTAGATGTCGTGCCACACAGTTATAATATCAAAATTTTCTCCGTACATATTTTGAGTGAAAATTTTTCGACGAATTCCTACGATGACAAATAATAAAAAATGACGAAGTGTAACAGAAGGCAAAGATATCTGATAGAAAAAACAAAAAATCAAATTTCTAACAAACTTTATTACCGTATTCTCTTGCAGTCCAGATCCAAATTGGCACGAAAAATAATTATATTTTCAAACATATGTTGCTAAAAAAATAGAGTACTCCCGTTCTTATCGAAATATAAGTCAAAACGACCCTCTTTTCAAATACCCTAACTCTCCCCGATTGTTTTTCCTTAACGCTATGCAGTTCACTAATTCTGAATATCAAAGCTTTCTCCCACTCTCTCCCTCTCTGTATCCTATTCCCAGTTTACTTTCCTCATTTTATCTGTTGCAGTTTTTAGGTCTTAGGATTAGTTTGATTTCTTTTTTTTTTTTTTTTTTTTTTTTCTTTTTCTGGCATTTGTTTAGTTATTAAATCTGTACTGTGTCCTACTGTACCCGACTTTTCAATTTGCTTTGCTTTCATAACGTCACGATCTTGCTATAATCGGAGATGGCTTTAGAACCCGGCAGGCGGCTCAGCGCGTTAATGTTCAGAAAAACAAAGCAATTTTATAGGGTTTTCCAAAAGAGACTTGACAACTTTGAATTTAATTTGTGAGCGCACTCTTTCACTAATTATCAAACTATCACTGTCAATTTATTCAGTAAACTCAACATTTTCATCATGGTAAAGTAAACCAACGAGCAACGTCTGCAGGCTATAAAAATTTTCTACAGATATTCGGAGTCAGTGACTGCAACTTTAGAGCGTTAACTATAAATTTCGGTCGTAATTCTCGCCCTTGTAGACAGGCAATAACAAGTTTAGTGCAAAAATTTGAGTCTACATATTCGTTGTGTAATGTTGCCGTGTCAGTGAGACTAATCAGTCAATTCCACGGCGTTCTCAAGAATTGGGCATCGCTCAGACCACATTATGGTATTTTGCGTAAGGATATTGGTTTACGCCCACACATTGGATTCTGGAGAAGATGCGCCAAGATGATGAATTTCATCGCAAAATTTTTGGCTCAATGGGTTCGTTAATAAGCAAAATATGTGTGAAAACCCACATATGCTTTATGAATCACCACTTCATATACAATAAATAACTGTTTGGTGCGGTTTGCATGCCGGCGGCGTTATTGGGCCATATTTTTTCGTTGACGATAACGATCGACACGTTTCTGTGATTGGTCAGCGTTATTGCGCCATGATCACCGATTATTTTTGGCCCGAATTGAAAGATATGGACTTGGATGACATGTGGTTTCTACAGGATGGTGCCACAAGCCACACAGCACACGCTACAATCGATTTATTGAAGAGTAAGTATGGTGAGCGTGTTATCTTAAGACATGGGCCAGTCGATTGGCCGCCTCGTTCGTGCGATTTAACGCCGCTAGACTATTTTCTGTGGGACTACGTTAAGTCATTGGTTTATGCCAACACGTCGACCACGTTGGAAGAGCTCAGAGCCATCAATGAACGCGAAATAGTGGCCGTTTCGGCCGAAATGTGTTTCCGAGTCGTTGAAGATTGGGTCCAACGAATGGGCTGCTGCAAACGTGCCCGCAGTGGCCATATGAGCGAAGTCGAGTTCTATTTATAAATGTTTTGATTGTACTTCAAGCCAATAATAAAGTTTTTGAAATATCTCAAATGGTTTGGCTTTTATTTAAAAAAAAAAAAATTGTCAAGCCGTTATAAGAAAATCCTATAATATAGACTTTAATAAGGTTTTTGAAATATCTCAAATGGTTTGCCTTTTATTTAAAAAAAAATTGTCAAGCCGTTATAAGAAAACCCTTTAATATAGACTATAGTTCTATAATACTATAGTCCATATCTGAATCTTGATTAAGTGTCGCCTAGCGACCGAACATTTTACAGACCCCGCTTGCATTTAAGTTTCTTCCTTAAATGCTGACCCTTTACCTTAGGAGCAATAAGATCAATTCTTGAAACGCTTCAACATGTTAAATCTTTGTAACTCCTTCTGATTATTTTGGATTTCTCACCCGTTTTATATTATTTTTACTACCCTTACTATATCTAGTATATGGAGTATTTGGCTTAACCAACTTGCTAAACAACCACAGCTTTAATATCTTCAACTTCATTTTGGAATCCAATATATTACCAAGATAATTAAAAATAACACTTACTGTTAACCCAACCCCTAAAAACGATTTTAAGTCATGATAGGAATAAGAGTAGGTAACTGGATGCAAATAATAACGCACAATGGCCAAGAAATACGTGTTATTCCAGGCAAATTTAATACATTTATGGACTGCTGTTTTATTGGTGAACACCAGTGATTACGGTTTTGGATTGGGTGCCAAACTAACTGCAATCCATCGCTCAAACGACCACCTTTTTGCTACATAGTTTTGTTACTTACCTAAGCCAAGTTTTTACTTATATGTGTACTCCAAGTATTGCTTCTCTCGATCACCCAAAGAGTCGTCCACAACAGTGTGCACATGTTGTCACTGAATATGATCCTTATAGCGCGCAAAATATTCTTATGAAACAATATTGTTCTAAAAATGTATTAACGTCAATATATTACGACCTGGCTCATTATAAGTTGCAGTGCGGTATCTCAAGTTGGGGTGGTTCTTATAATAACTTCTTCGGTCCATTGTTAATAGCTCAGAACTATTTAATTAGGATTAGGCCCTTATTTAAAGACCCGCATATTCTGCCAATGAGACCCCTTTGTGTTTTTAATGTTCTAAAAGAATTTTTTAAGCAAAGCGGTTATATCCCTTGTAGAACTACACAGTTTTATAGTTTTCGTATCCGTTTCAAAGAGAGGGCACCACTTGAATAACACAGTTAGTACCAACCTTTGAAAGATAAATTTGACAGCTGTCGGACGATGAGTTCTCATGATATAGCGTTGTGAGTGAAGCAACTTTTGCTATTCTGAAAAAAAAGATGGATTCAAAGCAATTTCGTGTGTTGATTTATCATTGCTCTTTGATGGGAAAAAATGCAGCCGATGCAAAAAAATGGCTTGATAAGTGTTACCCAGACTCTGTACCAGCCGACCGAACCATTCGCAAGTGGATTGAAAAATTTAAAGCTGGTCATACAAGCACCAAAAGATGATGACTGCGTGCATGATGATATCCAAAAGAGGCTATTTCAGATGAAAACATCAAAAAAGTCCACAAAATGATTACGAATGGCCGTAAAGTCAAGTTGATCGAGATAGCTCAGGCTCTGAAGATATCAAAAGAAAGTGTTGGATATATCATACACGAATATTTGGACATGCGAAAGCTCTGTTCAAAGTGGGTGCCGCGTTTGCTTACAGTCGACCAAAAACCACAACGTGTTGATGATTCAGAGGAGTGTTTAAAGGTGTTCAACCGCAATAAAGCCGAATTTTTCCATCGGTATGTGACAATGGATGAGACTTGGCTCTATCACTTCACATCAGATTCAAGTCGGCAGTCAGATCTTGTCCAAAACTCAACAATCGGCTGGCAAGGTTATTGCATCCGTATTTTGGGACACACATGGAATAATTTTCATCGACTATCTCTGAAAGGGGCAGACTATCAACAGCGACTATCACGTTGCGTTGTTGGGGCGTTTGAAAGACGAAACCGCAGAAAAACGGCCGCATTTGAAGAAAAATAAAATGCTGTTTTATCAAGGCAATGCACCGTGTCACAAGTCGATGAAAACGATGGCAAAATTGAATGAATTCGGCTACGAATTGCTTTCCTCACCCATCGAATTCTCCAGATTTGGCCCCCAATGACTATTTTCTGTTCGCAGACCTCAAAAGAATGCTCGCCGGAAAGAGATTTAAGACCGATGAAGAAGTAATCGCCGAAACGGAGGCCTATTTTGGGGCTAAACTGAAATCGTACTACAAATCTAGTATCGAAAGATTGAAAAATCGTTTCAATCAGTGTATCGCCCTCGAAGGCAACTATATTGATAAATAAAATTGAATTTTGCAAAAATTTTGTGTTTTACTATAAAACAGAGCTAACTTTTCAGCCCATGTGTTATCTCATTTAATGTATTTTAATGAATAAGTTTCCAATTTCTGTTCGAACAGCCTTACATTTTAATTCATTCTTAAAAAAGGTTAAATTCATTATGAATTATGAAGTCATAGAATCGTTACTTAAAATAATCTACTATCCTAATCATCAGCAGAAGTCAATGTTTAAGTTAATGTCAATTTATTAATTATTTTTTCCACTGTTAAAATAATCCTGTTTTCATTTTCAGGTGCATTTTCATTCCGTGTGCGATAGCCGCGACTATAGCACAGTTATAGTAACAAGTACTAAACGAAACAGGTGTTTACTTGAAACCCATGCGTGTATTTGAAAAATCCTTCATAAAATGGACATTGCTTTCTTATTTTAACGTTGTAATTAAAATACCAAAACCGAGAAGACAATTCTAACATTTTGTACCACAACTAAAAAATTGTATTCGTTAAACCACTATAAAATAACCCTACAAGTTGAAATTGAAATACAACAATAGGGTACTGGATATCATCTTATTGAAGTAAAGAATAACTAAACGTGATACCTCCATCCAAGGTTTGCTTAATGGTATAGGTTATATCCAGAAAATACTGTGTCGACAATGGATTCCCGAGACGTTACGGTTGTTATGGTTAACTTTTTGAAGGGATGAAATGATTCTGGTAATTTCGATGGAGCACTATGGGGAAAAAAAATAGGACAAGTTGGGTCAGAAGACATTAAGTCGTTGTTCGAGGGAATTGACTGAACGATATTATCACCACCTATAAATCTTATCGCAAGGTTTCGGGTTCTATCAAGCAAGTGCAGGGAGGAGGGGCAGCTGATGTGCCTTTTACTCCAATTTTGGGCAGATGAATAATTTATATACATATTTTTTACATCACATACGGGTGGCCGTGGCTGAAGTTAATACCAGCCGCGCGTAAGTCGAGTGGATGTTTAAAATACAACAACCTGTCCAATCTTCTTTATCTCTTTGTCCCAAGGCAAGGCAGAAAAACACTTGCAGAATTTCATAGCGAAGTATCCAATTTAGCATTATCCCAAAATTTGAATGTACGGTGACCAAAATATATTTTTTTTTTTATTTTTTATTATTTTTTTTCATGGAAAGATGAGAAATCTTCATAGACACTATAGGCCCGGAGCCTATAGTAGTGTGAGATTCTTACTCAATAAAAAACACCTCCCTTATGCAAACCACGACTGAGTTCACACTCAACAAGCAGTTCTTCTATCGCATTTTATTTTTTTTTTATAAGATATCCTGCAGGCGATTTTCAATTGAAAATTCCTGTGTACTTTAGAAAAATTACGCGCTGGTAATCACCGCGCTAGATCGAGAGGTTTTGTCCTTTTCAGACGGCGCAATAAATTTGTCTCGTCGAGGATCTGTTGAACAGAAATATTCGTATGACCTTGTAATCGATTATTATGTTTTCGCGCAAACATTTTAATTACGTTTTGAACGTTTTCGACTCCTGTCTCTGTAGATATCATCGTTTCTAATGTACCACAGCGCATTAACAATACCTCAAAGAACTTTGTTTTGGAATGTCTGTAATACATTAATGTTACTATTTGTAGTACAACCCCAAAGTTTTACACCATATGTCCAGATCGGTTTTAGCACTTGCTTGTATAACAGCAGTTTGTTCTCTAAGCTAAGCTTGGAATACTTTCCAATAAGCCAATAAAAATCTCTATATTTGATTTTAAGCCCTTCAAGTTTTTTCTTGTGCTCTCCATTTTAGTTTAGCGTCGAGTTTCATACCGAGATATTTGGCCTCGTTCGCGTAAGGAATTCGTACTGCGTTGATAAACACCGGTGGATTCTCAATTTCTTGAGAGTGAAGTTCACGTGGACAGACCTGTTTTCATTAAGCGCGATTCGCCAAGTCTTTGTCCAATTGTTAATCCGTGTAAGGGCACGTTGCAACTTGGCAGTTCTTTCTTCGACTGTTTTAGCCTTTGCCAAAATGGCAGTGTCATCAGCAAATGTGGCTAGGACAGTGTCGTCCGTTTGCGTTATATCGCGGGTAAAAAGCAAATATAGCAGAGGGCCAAGTACACTTCATTATGGCACCCCCGCCTTTTTTTGTCTTAAAAGTGAAATATTCGTTTCCGTGACTAATACGGAAGAGTCGGTCGTCCAGGTATAAACCTAAAATACAAGACAATTGCTGGGGTAGGGCTTGTCAGAGTTTATATTTTAGGCCTTCATGCCATACCTTATCAAAGGCTTGCGAAACGTCAAGGAATGCGCTTGAACAGACTAACTTACACTCGATTGCTCGTTCAATTACATCGGTTATTCGATACACTTGGTCAACTGTAGAGTGTTGGCTTCTAAAGCCAAATTGATGATCAGGCAAGAGGGAATTTGTGTCGGTAATTGGTTTAAGACGGTTAAGAAGGATTCGCTCGAAGACCTTCGATGTAATCAGGAGAAGCGATATTGGTCTATATGACTTGACTTCAGTCAGCGGTTTACCGGGTTTCGGAACCATAATAACTTCGGCTACTTACCACTGCTGCGGTACGTGCTCTAATCTTATGATGGCATTTATAAGATAAAGCACCTTTAGCAAACCTTTTTTCGGCAACGCTTTAAGTATCTCCCCCATTATTAAGTCATATTCCAGGGCTTAATTGGGCTTAAGCGTGTCTATAACTTGTCTAAGTTTCTTAAGTGTGGCCTTTTCTACTGGAAAGTTTTTCGTCACGTCTAGCGTATTGACATTCTCTGGAAGCACTTCCCCGTCGAATGGCTTAAACTTTTCTGCAAGATGGTCGGCGAAAACATTAGCTTTTTCCGTATATTTTTTCGCCCAGCCATCCTGGTTTCTCCTTATTGGCGCCACGTGTATTTGGGGCTTTCGAACACATTTAACGGCTCTCCGTATGGAGTAGTTGGTATCCTTTGTCGCTGTGAGTCTTTCAAGGTAGTTATTAATACCTTGATTATTGAAGTCCTTGATCGATTTTTTCAACAAGTTGCAGAGCCTATTGAAGGACGTTTTATCTTGTAGTGCCCGGGTTTCATGCCACTTTTTCCGCGCTCTTGGTTTCTTCCTAATCATTTCTCTGATTTCCGGTGAATATCTTATGCCGACTTTGGGTACTTTGTTGGATTCGCGGGGAGTGTTCTTCCAGGCCGCTTGCTGTATGACTTCAACAAAACGTTCAACTTCTTTTTCAAGTTGATACGGCGTTCTAAGTGCTACTTTCAACTCAGTATTGTCTATTCGGAAATCTTCCCAGTGAGTTTTGCTGTTAGTTAATCTGGGTAGTCTTTGTTTCTTAACCAAGGATTCGCACAGTGAGAGGATAACTGGAGAATGATCGGAGGAAAGTTCGAAGCCCTCTTCAGCTTTGACGTAACTAGCGTTTACTTCTTTTCCGATAAAGAAATCTATTAGATCGGGTGTTTTGGCGACATCCGAGGGCCAATATGTTGGCTTGCCTGTTGAGTAAAAATAGCAACCCCATTCTATACCAGCCCTGTAAAGAGTTTTGCCTTTTTAAGAGATACATCTTGAGCCCCAAAAGGTGTGCTTCGCGTTAAAGTCGCCACCAATAATCAAGATTGGTCCAAGAGAGTTGAATAGGTCAATAAATTCGTGTTTTTCTATTTTGCAGCGCGATTGGCAATTGATTGAGGATATATTAAAAGAGTAATTTTTATTTTTAGCGCGCACCACGTTCATTTGAAATTTGTCAAGTTCAATTATTGCTTTCAAAATATGTTCAATACAGCCTTTTATGAATAGGGATGACCCGCCTCTTACGTTTCCCGATTTATGATGAGCGTGGTAGTCGCAGTAACCTTTTAGTTCGATTCTGTCCTAGGGTGAATTTCAGAAATTAAACATATGTCAATTACTTATTCCTGCATAAAAATATTTAGTTCATCAAGCCTTCTCTGTATCCCGTTGGCATTCCACGCAAGTATATTCAGCTTCTTTGCCATAATTAGTTGCAGAAATTGGCTTCGAACTTAAGAAGCCGTTCGACTATTATCTTATTTATTTTAGTCTGTTCTTCTAGTCTCTCGAAAATTACTGATAACACATTTGAGGCAGGATCCGGTGATGTACAGTAAGTCATATTAATTCGCGCCGCTTTTTGCGCGTAAGTTTTTCCACTTTCTACTTGCGCATTGTTATGTTTGACGTAGTTGTTATTGGTGATTTTAGCGTTTGACACCATTACCCTAAAGGCTTTGGAGTAGGACCGCTGTTGTTATTTCTCATTCTAGCTGTCCCTGCGTTTTCCAAAGGCTTCGTTTTTGATTGATCTCGTAGCTTTTGCAACTCCTTCGCGACCTTTGCGTTTTCAAAGTTCTAAAAGAATTTTGTAAGCAAAGTGGTAATATCGCTTATAGAACTACACAGTTTTGTAGTTTTTGTTTAAATGCCATGCATCTTATCAATGTTCCAATCGCGTAAAAAAACATATTTTTCTCACTTCTACTCCGTTATATCCCCTTGAATGTTCAATAAGTTACCATTCTTTGTTCGAACAGCTTTACATTTCTATTCATTCTTAAATTCTCGAATCGTTACTTAAAAGTAATTTGCTATCCTAATTATCAGCAAAAGTCAATGTCAAAGTAATGTCAGTTTATAAATTAATGTTTAGAAAATTTTTTTATAACTGTTAATATAATTTCCAAATAGTAATTGCTATTTCCGTTTTTTTCTTGAATTTTTATATGATTTTTTTTTTCTTTTTTGTGAAGTACAAGGACATTAATTTTGTGAAAACCCACATCAAACTTATATTTATTTTTAATTAAATCACTGTGTCACACCATACTAACTTTTATCAAAGTTACGTATTGATCACTATTATTTTCCGCTATATTCTGAAAGAAATTGTACAGTAGTTTTAAGTTGACAGGATAGTAAAAATATAATAATAATAACAATATATTGCGAATTGTATCAAAAGAGTAAAAAGTATGTATGTATGTAACAAAATTATCATGGTCATCACCATAAAAACTAAAGCGACATTGGAAAGGGTAGCTCTCGATATAGAGGGACGACTCCCGGTTACCGAAAGCAATAGCAAGTATACACTCACTTTCCAGGATGAGATTACTTACTTACTTACAATACCAAAGCAAGAAGCGACAGCAGTAAAGAAACTTATTCTTATTTATACTTTTGGCTCAAATAGTATTTTCGGAATAAGTTAATATACAAATTTTATTAGTGAATTATTCAAAAATGTCAGAAAACTTTACAAATTAAAATGGTTTTAAGTAGTCCGAACCATCCACACTCGAATGGGTCGCTCAAAAAAATTATATAAATAAAGATCAAGCAAACTGGAATTACTATCTGGAGTATGGTATGTCATATTTTGCTATAACAGCACCCCATATGTAAGCGCTAACTACAGTTGTAGTTCGGAGTTATTTTTGAATTTGAAGCCCCAAATGTACAACATATATACCATTACAATGACTACACAGCCGAAATGAAGAAAAAATGAAAATCTACCAAAAACTAAGAAACAAAAAACTTACCCCTTACCTTATGAAATCGTAGAAATACTATTCCCTGAAAAGTCTAAAATAAAAATCAGCAGGAAACTAAAAGTCATACCCAACAAATTAATCTAGAATACAACAACTAGTCCAGTTGTATTAATAATTTAGTCTCCCTATTAAATGTTGCATGCCACCCATGAAGCGAAATAATAACTGAGCCCAAAAATCTGTCTAATCTCTCTGTCCCATTTTCCTAAAAACTTAACACATGCTTAGGCTTTTAAAATGTAGTTATACCCACTTCAATGAAAAATTCTTTAAAAGAAATCACTCTTTTATATAGGGTTTCCTAATAACGACTTTACAAATTTTTTTTTAAATAAAAGGCAAACCATTTGAGATATTTCAAAAACTTGATTATTGACTTGAAGTACAATCAACACATTTATGAATAGAACTCGACTTCGTTCATATGGCCACCGCGGCCACGTTTGCAGCAGTCGAACGCTATTTCGCGTTCAATGTTGGCTCTGAACTCATCCAACGTCGTTGGCGTGTTGGCATAATCGCACGAACGAGGCGGTCAATCGACTGGCCCATGTCTTGAGATAACACGCTCACCATACTTATTCTTCAATAAATCGATTGTAGCGTGTGCTGTGTGGCTTGTGGCACCATCCTGTTGAAACCACATGTCGTCCAAGTCCATATCTTCCAATTCGGGAAAAAAATATTCGGTGATCATGGCGCGATAACGCTGACCATTCACAGTAATGTGACGATCTTTATCATCGACGAAAAAATATGGCCCAATAACGCCGCCGGCATGCAAACCGTTATTTTTTGTGGATGAAGTGGTGATTCATGAAGCACATATTTTGCTTATTGACGAACCCATTGAGCCAAAAATGAGCTTCGTCACTGAAGATGATTTTGCAATGAAATTCATCATCTTGGCGCATCTTCTCCAGAACCCAATCGGAGAACGTACGTTGCTTCAAATGGTCAATCGGCCTCAATTCTTGAGTCAGCTTGATCTTGTATGGGTGTAAACCAAGATCCTTACGCAAAATATGCCATAATGTGGTCTGAACGATGCCGAATTCTTGAGAACGCCGTGGAATTGACTGATTTGGATCGTTTGCTACGGACGTCTGAACGACAGCCATATTTTCGACACTGCGACCAACCCCTTGTCTCACTGACACGGCAACATCACACAACGAATATGTAGACTCAAATTTTTGCACTAAACTTGTTATTGCCTGTCTACTAGGGCGAGAATTACCACCGAAAATTGAAGTTAACGCTCTTAAAGTCGCAGTCACAGACTCCGAATATCTGAAGAAAATTTTTTTTTAATTTGCAGACGTTACTCGTTAGTGCACTTTACCATGATGAAAAAGTTGAGTTTACTGAATAAATTGAGGCTTGTATCCTTGATCGTAAGTTAATCTCGAGGGAGTTGCTGATGATGATTCAAGTCGTTATAGTATAATGTACAGGCTATTGTATACGCTGATTCTAAGTTATTCGTTGTTACTGTTTAATGTTCCGCTGATGTATTTAGAATTCAATACAAGTATAAATGTTCTGACTGCGTTTTGGTTTGCATAGTAATTTATTTGTACATTATTTTGACCACCGTACATTTCAATTTTGGATAATGCTTAATTGAGTGCTTTGGATGCTTCGCTATGAAATTCTGCAAGCGTCTTTCTGCCTTGCATGATCTTTTTCATTTCATCCAATAAAACGTATAGGGTTTTCCAATGGAGACTTGACAACTTTGAATTTAATTTGTGAACGCACTCTTTCACTAATCATCAAACTGTCACTGTCAATTTATTCAGCAAACTCAACATTTTCATCATGGTAAAGTACACTAACGAGCTACGTCCTCCGATTGGGTTCTGGAGAAGATGCGCCAAGATGATGAATTTCATCGCAAAATCATCTTCAGTGACGAAACTCATTTTTGGCTCAATGGGTTCGTCACTAAGCAAAATATGCGTTATTGGTCGGTCGCAAAACCCACATCTGCTTCATGAATCACCACTTCATCCACAAAAAATAACTGTTTGGTGCGGTTTGCATGCCGGCGGCGTTATTGGGCCATATTTTTTCGTCGACGATAACGATCGTCACATTACTGTGAATGGTCAGCGTTATCGCGCCATGATCACCGATTATTTTTGGCCCGAATTGGAAGATATGGACTTGGACGACATGTGGTTTCAACAGGATCGATTTATTGAAGAGTAAGTATGGTGAGCGGGTTATCTCAAGCAATGGGCAATCGATTGGCCGCCTCGTTCGTGCGATTTAACGCCGCTTGACTATTTTCTGTGGGGCTACGTTAAGTCATTGGTTTATGTCAACACGCCGACGACGTTGGAAGAGCTCAGAGCCAACATTGAACGCGGAATAACGGCCGTTTTGGCCGAAATGTGTGGCCGAGTTGTTGAAAATTGGATCCAATGAATCGACCGCTGCAAAAGTGCCCGCGGTGACCATATGAACGAAGTCGAGTTTCATTCATAAATGTTTTGATTGTACTGCAAGCCAATAATAAAGTTTTTGAAATATCTCAAATGGTTTGCCTTTTATTTAAAAAAAAAGTTGTTAAGTCGTTATTAGAAAACCCTATATTATTTTGCACCGACGCACAATGGGGCAAAAAGCAATAAAAACTGCTGAAAAATAAAAAAATTAAAGTGAATCTGGGAAAAACCTATTACATGACTTAATTCGGATACTAGTAACTGCACTTTTTTAATAGTTTTACTATAAAATACATTTTTTGTTGATGTTATATAGCGATGGAGGCTTCAACCTCAGGTATGTTACTATATTTTAGAAAAGTTTTTTTTTATTATCATCATAATTCAATGTGGCCAAGATAAATTAATATTTGCAATCAAATAATATGAGATTAATAAAAAAAGGGACATTTTGTTTAGGTTTTAAACAATATTAAGCTATGTTTGTTATATTGCAAAAACCTTTATAAAATAGGCTCGTTAAAACAAATTTTTTTTTTTGCTACTTTTTGCTACTTTACGATGATGATCAGTTTTAATTGCTAGACTTAAAGAAATTATTTGTATTCGAATATGTTATGATTGTTCAAAATAAGTTATTCCTTCTTATACACTATTATTTATTACAAGGCAAGAACTTTTAAATATAATGCATAGTTCTAGGGAGAGTAGTTTCGAGCAACAATATATATATTTGATTAAAGACCTAGAAAAACGAACAAATTGCCAGGCCAAGAATCTCAAACAGAAACTGAGTTGTTTCAAGTTTCAATATAGGTCAAGATGGATAAAAGCGAGAAGAATAGAAGAATAATTTAATAAACATAATAAAGATTGGCTTCCGACATCACTTTCTTTCCCATGGGTTGTGTCAAAAGCTAAACGCAGCCGACCGGTTATTTCATTTGAAAATTCCTCGGAAAATAGCAAACGTGCTAAAACCGAGCAACTGCGTGAAGTAACTTCAACCCCACAATTAGCTTACGCTACTTGCATGAGTTTACGAGCTGAAGGTCATACACAAGCTTCAAAACTTTTAAAAGATATTTCTAAATATTCTGAACATGCTAAGTGTTATCAAGAAGCCTACCAAAAAACCTTAAATCCACAATATCTATTGTCAGCTGAAGAAGCACTATCCGTCATGCCCTTACAGAAACTACCTCAACAATGAAATGCTTTTTGTGTGGTTCAACAACAAAAGAATTTAATAAAATAGATGAAATGGTTTCAAGGGAAGTGAACACAGAAAATTTGAGATTTGGGCTTTCTGGGCATGGTTGGATTCGATTCCTCGAACGTCTATTACGTTCTGCATACAAGCTGCCTATAGCAAAATAGCGAATTCCTGGGGACCAAGACAAACCTATCGTGTCAGAAAATAAAGCTCGGATACAGAAAGAGTTTAGAGAAAAGTTTGGCCTTATTGAACAAACCAAAACCCGATTTTGGCAGTAGCAGTAATGGAAACACCGCCACGGCACGAAAATAATAGTCTTTGCACTTCTTCCTATCGGACAGTTAACGGAGGAATCACAGGAGGCAAGAAACAAGGACTTTAAGCGCTACAGAGAGCATGATTCCAGAAAATGTAGCAGAGAAAAATCTAACAGGGATATTTTAAATTTTTTTTACTGAGCTCTGATCCAGTTATCACCAGTAAGCAAAAGCCTGCTAAAAATAAAGTTAAAAATATTCCCAGAGAAGCATTCATAATGTTAAAAGTTCCATTTCTAAATAAATCAGATGATAATGCAACAGTTAATGATGATGAAGATGATGAAGATGATGGTGCTTTAGTGTATCTTCAATAACTAACTGTTATGAACATTATACGTATTCAAGAAAGTGAGGAGCACTTATAATTTTTATACTGAACATTACCCGATGAATTCAGTGCGTATTATATTACATATGTACAATGCAAAAGTTCTCTTAAAGAAAATAAAATTCTTTGATGTGTTTATTTGATTTTTTAACAATAAAAATAATGTTCATTACCAAAATTTTTATTTCTTTGATTAATATATATGGCTATGAAAACATTCGATCCAGTTCAGAAAGTCTTGCATATCTGGTTTATTTGATGGCAGGTATGAGGGTACCCTGCCTCAGTGTGCGACGTAGTCAAAATTGGTATTTTCAGCCTATCGGTTAGGTGATTTTCGACAAGTGCAAAATTAATTTCTTTTTATATAACAAGCACGATTGATGGGCTTTTGTTTGAATCATGTTATGGGCGTAAATGATATAGCTATTTATACAAGCCATATTAAGTATTCTAAAAAAATTACATATTGGCCATCTGTTGATTTTACGGGAACAGCTCATAACACTACACATTTGATCAAACGTATCGACACCTCCCTTTGTTTGATTATAAAATTCGATCATATTCGGTTTGCTTGTTTTTTTTTTTTGTTCTTTTTTCAATACAATAACATAATAAATATATTATTTTGCTCGGTTTTGGCTTATAAGAAACAAGTGTTAAGAAGTTTTAATTCTTTTGAAATTTTTTTCTTATTGGATCACAGAGTTTCGAGTAACGCCAACTTATACGGTTCACGTAAAAGTGATTTAGCAAGTGGAACTGACGTAAACTAGGTGTTCATGGTTATATTTCTATTCGACCCATGAACAGTTTTTGTTAGCTCCTACACATATTACTTACCAAGTGGTAGCATTGCTTTGTTCGAACCTTTGCCGAAATATGGTGAAGCATCAATCATGTACTTCGTGCCGCTATCACACATCATTAGCATTTTTAATCCATACTTTGGTGACTTATTGTGGTTGTACTTCTGGAAATTGCATTTGCCTCAGAACGCCAGTAGTTGCTCTTCAATCGTTAAATATAGCCCAGGTGTGTAATTTTCGCGCATTTCTGAATAAACATCTCCCACACTTTTCTTATGGGAGCAAATTTGTCACCAACAAGCTGAATACGCAAAGACTTATCATCGAACAGAAGACGTGACATAAGGAACTTGAACCTAGATTTTGTTAATGTTGATATATAGTATGCACCACTGTAGGATCTATCAAACAATTCAGTTGCCGATAGACGCTGGTCCTTCTTGACAGCAGTCAGAACTTATACTCCAATGACGGCAAATATTTCTTTCGACGAAGTACGTTTTCTCCGTGCTTCATCATTAAATGAAACTAATATTGATTTATTGTGCTCAATTTCAACATTTGTCCATTGCACTATTTTAGCGATTAGCTCGTTTGTTATAAACAAACCCACTCCAGTAGGTCAGCAATGGTTTTGCAGTTGAGAATGGGCCTCAAACATGATATTTTGAATATTTTGCCCATAACGATGGGACTTCCCTTTCATGCAGACCACTTATGGTTGTTTTTTTTCAAGAAAAACGGATTTAGTTATCGAAATTATATTTGACTTTGCCCTTATTATATTATATGTTAAGGTATATCGTCTTCTTCTACATCGGACGGATCCTCGGACTCGGACGAACTTGCTTCTTCCAAATGTTCAATTTGTTCTTCCTCTGTATCAGATTGGTTATTGTTATAGTCCAGCTCATTGTCCGATTCGTGGTCATCATCATCGCCGTCATACATCAAGAGAAACCTTTCAATTTCATCGTCATCCGTATTCTTGGTGATGCTTATTTTGTATTTCACAAACCGAATAACAGCAAAAACCATATGAAAAAAAAAGCCAATTTAAAACGAAGTACAAAAATATAATATCATATTTATATGATTTTTATTTAACTTGATTTGATCACGACTATTGCTATACGAATAACAAAGACGAAACAAACCAAGGTAAGAAAGAAACACGGCAAAATCTGAACGAACTTCTAAGGTTAACAAGTTTGTCTTGAATCGTTCCGTAAGAAATCTTTGTATCGTTCCTAGCAATATTTAAATTCCTTACGTTTATTTTTTATTCATGCTGTCAACCTATGGAACTCACTCCCACCACGAATCAAATTGACATCTAACCATGCAAACTTTAAAAGTTCAGTCCTCCTTCACTTGTCTTACCCAACAATCCTCTTTTCCTTGCAATTCCCACCTCAAAATAGTATAAGCTTGTTTTTAAGTATCTTTGTGTAATATAGTTTTCAACTTATTATTGTTAAATCATCCACTTTACTGTATCTGAGTACTAAAAATTATATCGATATTGTAAAAGGTGGCGCCAAATAATCACCCTATCAGAAGATGGTATAATTTTTGCAAATGGCTTCGTACGTCAATTATATTGGGTGTGATTTGGTCGAACGCCATCGGCAATACGATCACTGTTACTGGAGAACCCTACAGGGCTATAATAAATGACTTTTTACAACCGGAATTAGATGAGCGGGGCTTGGTGAACATGTGGTTTCAACAAGGCGGTGCAACCGCACACACAGCGCGAGCCACAATATGGATATGAAGGAATATGGTTGCGTAATCTTCCGTTTTGGCGATTTTGGCATGGCCTGCAAGATTTTACAATCCCAGACTTCCCAGACTTCATTCTTTGTACAAACCACTTATTTATCAATAAATGAAAATGAAATGAAATTGATATGCCGCAGAAGGTTTATTTCATAAGTGACCTTCGCTTGAGGAATAATAGTGATCTCGCAGTACTTCATTGTTAAGTTCTATTTTTTGAAGTTGACGATCGAATAAATTCAATATAATTTACATAGCAAAGAGTTCGATTGAGTCAGATTGGTGGTGTAACAAATATCATACATGTGCCTTAAACATTCCTGTATACAGTATATTCCGACCAAAAATTAGTTAAGTTGAAAAATACCACAATCTTCCAAGAACTCACTACTAAATTCGCTCGACCGATATCCCCGATATACCTTGGTTTGTCGCGAATGGGGTTATGTTATAATTATCGGTTATTTGTTTAGTGGTTATTGGGCTTTTTGCAATTGCTAAAATACACATCCAAAGAATAGGTTTAAAACATGTGCCTCCTGTTCCTGCGTCACTGTTGCCTGAGCTTTCATCCGCATTGCTTTCAATCGGTACTGGATTCAGTTTCATTATTGGTCTTTTGTATATCGTTTGTTGCAGTAAACCGATACTGCATAGACTATCTTATCCTTCTCTTGAGCGTAAACTCACTGTGAGCGAAAACTTCCTTTTAATCTAATCTTGGACCAGGTACTGAATTCAATGCTGAGCCGTTTAAAAAGTGTCCAGGTGGAAGGACTGGATTATCACGAATATCATTGCTTATCGCGACCAAAGGACGAGATTTTTGACAGGCTTCGATCTGTGTAAAAACTGTGGACAGCTCTTCAAATGTCGGAGTGCTATCACCAATGATTCTCTTTAAGTGGAACTTGATTGCTTTCACAGCGGTTGTCCACAAGCCTCCGAAGTGTGGTGCGGGACGTGAAGTGAAATTGCACTGTATTCCATTCAAAACTAGCTTTTCTGCGGCTTCCTTATTGCTTTGAGTTATTGCAGATTTAAAACCTTCTGGGAGTTCTTTGTTTACTCCGAAAAAATAACACCCTCTAAAAATGCTTCTGATGTGAGATCGCTGTCAAGTTTTAGGTGAATTGCCTTAATTAATAAGCACACAAAGACGGCAATGTAGGCCTTTATCGATCCTCTAACCTCTAACCTTGGAAATGAGTATCTGAACTGGCCCTGCGTAATTAATACCCGTGTGTGTAAATGGTCTTAATTAGGGCTCTCGATTTAAAGCGTGTATGTAATTATACGTGTACACGGTTAGTAAGAAACTTTTACACGTGAACATTTAAATACACGTGTTCTTTTTTAATATGCGTGTAAATAAAATAGCACATGTAATTACAACACGTTTTTTCGATTATTGGATGTTACGAGTACTTGCCGAAACAGTTATTTCTGTTCAAGCCATAGTTTTATTGAAATTAATGATTTAATGATTAAACATTTAACCGACTTATGAAATGATGACGAAGAGCTTCTTATCAGTTTTAGTGGAGTGTTGATCCCGAAAAGCTTATAAGTATATCTTTTGCTAATTCAAATTGTTAAAGTGATAAAATGAAACCAAAGAGTTGGGTATGGCAATATGCACATCGAGAAGGTGATATAGCCTTCTGTGAGTTGTGCAGTGAGGACAGGAACAATTCTTTCTCCTATCGTAGTGGTACGACAGGGTCATTAGGACGGCATTTGCAAGGAATTCATGCAATTCAAACAAACATAAATAGAGAAAATCCGGTTTCTACTCAAATCAGGTGAATACAAATAGATTAACACTTTAACGTAAAAAATACTTTTTGTGATTCAAATTACAGCATGATTGATAGAGACTCATCAAGAACTGAAACCAACGATGATAGAACGATGGACCGTCCTCTTTAAAAAAAACGCAGAATAAACAAAAGGAAAGCCCAAGAAGTAAGCAATGCCCGACCATGTTCGCCGGATAGGATGGAAGAGATCCACCAGACCCTAGCTAAAATGATTGCGTTAAACCAAATTCCAATTTCTTTCTGTTCAAGCCCGGGTTTTCTCCAATTCATGACTGTTGTTGAACCGAACTATAAACCGTTGAGAGAAGAGGCAATAAAAAAACGACTGCAATCACTTAAACAGGAAGTTGAAACAGTAATAAAGGACAAAATTGGTAGCGTTAATGAGGTTTCTTGCAAGTCTGATTGTTGGACGTCTGCCGCGTAAGAATCATATATGACAATGACGGCACATTTCGTAGATGACGATTGGGTACCTCAGTCTTTTACACTTGAGACAAGTAAAATTGATACACGTCACAATGCAGAAAATCTCATGAACAAAATCAAAGGCATTTTTCTCGATTGGGGACTTAATGAAAAAGTCACAGCAGTAGTCACAGACAACGCTGCAAATGTGGTTGAAGCTGTGGAATCTATAAGGCAAGTAGAGCAGAATGTCGGTTTGACATGCGCAGTACACAGTCTTCAGTTAACAGTAAGGACATCCATGTCTTCTGAAAATATAAAAAAAATAATTGAGAAAGCCAGTAAACTAGTTTGCCATTTTAAACATTTCAACGTTGCGAAAGATACTTTGCAAGAAAAGCAGAAACAATTGGGTCTACCAGCACAATCCCTTTTACAATCATGCAACACTCGGTGGAACTCAATCTTTTTTATGCTTCAGCATCTAACACCAAACCGGAGTCCAGTGAAAAATGAATTGACATATCGCTACAAAGTTGGAAATTTTAGAACAAGAATGGGCATTGATGGAAGAATTTGGAAAAATTTTGCGGCCTATTCAAGTGCTTACAAAGATTCTCAGCAATGAAAATTCGTCTACATCCATGGTGCGCCCATAACAGGCTAAAAATGCTGGAGCAACATATGAATTTTTCCGCAAGCGACTCAGACATGATTACATCGTTCAAAATCAGTTTACGTAATGATATACGAAATAGATTTGATTTAAATCAGAGTAACCCAACTGATGTTTATGCAAGGCAATTATCATCTTTTCTTGACCGACGATATAAAGACATAGAGCTTGTGAGTGTTGATGAAATAATGTCTATAAGAAATAAAGTCAAGCAGCTCACGACAGCATATTTACCTTGTGAGAATAATTCGGAAACAGAAACTGGGTCCACTATGAATTTGACAAGTGACTTAGAGTTTCTTTACAACGCACATGGAACTAAGCGAAAGACTATCCAACATCAACTGGACACTTATTTAGCTGAACCTCAATTGAAGTTTGACCTAGATTCATATGAATGGTAGAAAAGTAGACATGATAAATTTCCGGCTATCGCAAATTTATCGAGAAAATATTTGCCTATACCAGCTACATCTTTTAGATCAGAACGCTGTTTTTCCACGGCTGGAAATATTGTCACATCTAAAAGACCTTCATTGCTCCCTGATAATGCAGATTTGTTGCTATTTCTTTATCAAAATTGAAAGTGTTTCTAAAATAAGACCATACACATACTTTACTTAAGAATGAATTTGATTTTTTGTTTGATTTATAAAATAAAATAATTTGTCACAAACTACCAAATAAAATTAACTTTGTGTTTTTTTTCTAAATAATCAAAATTGGTATCAAAAGAATTTCATAAAATTAAAAATGTAATTACATACATATACACGTGCATATTTATACAATATACACGTGTACTCATAAATACACGTGCTATGCCAAATAAGCGTGTTTACATACGTGAAGATAATTACACGCATAACACGTGTATAAGTGTACCCGTGTAATAAGGACCTCTAGTCTTAATGGCCTTACCGTCGGAGTTGGCAGCATTCCCATAATTAAATTTTTTGTAGCTGCATTAAATCGATGATATTGTACACAATTATACATTGTTTGATGAATTACAAATTTAGGTTGAATGATCCGGAATGACTGACGGAGGTTGTCAATGCAGTGTTTTCTCATGAACGTGTTTAACTAGTAACTTGGTGAATATGTTGTTGCGTGGTAATATGTACGGTTGCTTCCCCTTCTCTGCGAGGTTTACATTGTTTACAAGTCTACCCCCGACCACAAGAATGTTCTCGTTGTCCAAGCGTGCGGTTAGGGCAAAGAGCTTGCTTTTCTTGTGAAGATTGTGTACTCCATGTAGCCACCTGATTTCTTCTAAAAATTCGGTTTGTTGAATCAAACGAATAAAATATTAAAGAGCACCTTCAAATTCATAGGTGGTCAGGTCTCCATTTTGTTCATTTGTTTGATGTTAACAGATCA
Organism: Volucella inanis; assembly: GCA_907269105.1. Classification (NCBI taxonomy): domain Eukaryota; kingdom Metazoa; phylum Arthropoda; class Insecta; order Diptera; family Syrphidae; genus Volucella; species Volucella inanis. The sequence goes on from OU026153.1 coordinate 82,276,136, forward strand.
GCGCAAATAGTTTATAATGATATACCATTCTAATTAGTCTTGTGTACTTAGCTTACTGTCGAGATTAAAGAGACTGTCGCGTCCATGGACTCAGTTTCAGAAAACTGATGTTGCTCGGATTGTATCGGACAATATTTAATAGCCTTTTCAAGTCACAAGGGTCCACTCCAACATAATAAATGATCTTTTAGTTGTTAGGGTGACACCTCTTGATGCACAGACTGCTGGATTGTCAGACGATCTTATGTGTCTCCAACGAACGTGAGTAAGTATTTTTATGTATTTGAGCAATCCTCTTCGAGACAAATACATTTTCATTTAACGAACTCTTCTTTATCAGGGCGAAAACCATTGTTGAATCCTTCCAAGCACAGATATATTCTTCTCAAATGTCCGCTTCATTTCAGCTAGCAATTTCGATAACAAGTGGGCTCCGCATAATTCCATCATTGGAATTGTGAGTTCCTATTGAATAGATCCTACTTTGATTTTGTGTTCTAAAATATGAGTAGTTCTGCAGTATATTACTGCTGCATATGCTACATCAGGAGCATCACGAAACCCGTGTAGTTCACTTTCTGTAACTTATGTTCGCCAGTCCATCCTGGAATTTTGATAGTTTCAGCAGTTGGAAGTTCACATTTAAATCGATTCGAGCATCAATCGAGTTCAACCTTCCAGATTTGCTGGATAAGTATTTTTGCAATGATGGTAATCGGAGCCAACCGAATCAAAAAGATATGCTATTTCGGAAAGCGTCGAACGTTTTGATCAAGTCCTTAATTTTGATGAAGTGTTATCGATATAACCTTTAAATTGAAATTGATATGTATCAACTGATAGATTCTAATGAATCCCTAGAGTTTTAATGACTTCTTCTTTACTCATGACCCTTTGCATCTTAACTTCCATTTTCTTAAGTGGAATCCGCTACTGGTCCGTAAATGAATTAATTCACGTTGCATCTTCTTGCACGCACTTGCATCGTTTAACATGCCTATTCATCATGCACACCATTCAACGTGCCTCCTCCATTCATTAGACCGTCTATGTAGAAAACGTTCCTCACAAATTGATGCGACTGGATAATTTTACTGTTCATCTATTGCCAACTGATGTAGAGTTCCTGTAATCTTTTATTCCTCCTTTTTTTTAAATCCTCCACACTATACGCTGATAATCTTGGTGATGGGTGCTAATTTTTATTTGACGACACGATCGATGACCGCTGTAAATACATAGCGATATTTTCGCCAGCGCATAGTTATTGAAGGGGAAGCTTACAGTGTATCTCCTATCGATGATGGATTTTTTGGTAATCCCGTTCGCAATCTAACTCCAGTTCTGTCAGAATCGCCTAAGTTAGCTTTAGATGAACCACCTTAAATGCAATTTCAGAGCCACCAGAGAACTTTTCAAGCCCCTCTTAGTGCCCCCATACACATCAGCTCCTAATATCGTATCAATGGGTCCAGAAATAAAAAATGTTGGATCGGCTCGTTCAAGATTTTTGAGTTGATTAAAAATCTTGTCGTTTTGAAATCTGGTCTAAATTTAGGTTCGATTGAGAATTCTACCTTACTGTGAGCTAGGCCAACACCCGTTGCTGCTAGCCCACTGATTTCAGCGAATAACTTCTGTTTCGGTAAGCGTAAAAACTGCACAGCTTGCTTTGTAATAAGTTCCTCCCGGAATCCTGGATCTATGAGAACCCTCAATTTTCTGCGGTGTCTAACAATGTTGGTACCAATAATGATGGCTATGCCAAGTAGCACACTTTGGCTTTGATGACCATTATGATTTTGAACTGATTGCGATTGAATTGGAACATAATGGGTTGCATCATTCTATCAGCGTAATAATCTTGGTGAAGCAGTGTATGATGATTTTTATTACATTGTTTTCATGTTTGCAGACTTGAGCACGTGATTTTCTTGTCAAGTCTCAGACAGTTCATGCATATCTTGGTTTGTCTGATTTGCTCATATCTTTCCTTGGCGTCCAGTTCCTAAACTTGAGATCACTGTTGAAAAATATGCAACTGGACTTTGTTGCTATATGGTATTTTTTTTACAGAGTTTTAATTTTCGTCCTTATGTGATCGTTTCTGAGATGTTCCCAATACCTCTAATGCTTTGAATCTTCTTGCGTTGAAACCTTATTTGGATCCGAATCCAGTGCCTTTGTACCTAGGTGAACTGTGATTGGTCCCCAAGAAAAAGTCTCAAATCCTACGTTTTTCAGAGCCGCAAGACCTTCTTTGTTTACATCTAGCACGGCTTTTAAATGACTTTTTGTAGATTAGCATTGCTGGTGGCTTGTTTTGAGTATCCTATCCAATTGCAGTGAAACGATGAATTTCTTAGGAGTTTTCCAAGCGATCTAGTAATTTTCACTGGATATTCTGAAGTGTTAAATGAGTTGAAGTGATTCGCCTTCTAAGTGTGTTTTCAAGTACTCCATCTTCTCAGTGATACCAAGTGTAAATTTGTTGTGTATTCTTCATGCAACACTGTTAATCTATGCTTCTAGTGATTGCCGCAAAACCTGTTTTTAACTTTCTCAGATGCAGTCGTTGATGTTCGTTCCCGGATGGCACGGGCTTCTCTTTAGCTGCTTCGACTTATTCTTACTCGAGTGGATGAATATTTTTTAATTGAGCTCTCAACTGTTTATAAATTATTTTTTTCTTATAAAAAGCATCGCTCTGTATGTAAGGAGGTTCGGCTTTTACGACAATCCGAATTTTTTTATGATTCTCTTTAAATTCAGCCCAAATTTCATAAATTTTCTTTATATGGCCGTATTTTCCGGAATTCGCTGATTTTTCCAAAGTTGATTTGGACCTGCTCTAGCTGTTTTTCTAACTTCCTTTGCCTAGCAACAGCAACGTAGACATCCATCTCCTCCATGATGGTTCACTTATCTTGAATTTACCAGTATTTCTAGCTGGTTACGCTTTATGATAAAGTGGGTATAATAATAATGTAAATTTATGTGCTAATAACAAGTGTTAAAGCCCTGATAACGCTTTTCATTGGCTTCGAAGGACCAAAATTTTATAATGTGAATTTTATAAGATGTGAGCCCTACCCTTGGTAGAGGGTTTCGTAATTAACAAACACCTTGCACTGTGCTAAATCAACGAATCAAGCATTACTTTATTTCTACACTATTTATATACATATTTTACAAAAATGAATAGCATATACTCGACATCTTCACTGTCTGGTCACACAGATGTTTGATGACACCACTTAGACGGTAATACGACATCTTCGTTGTGCAGTGTTTACTGCTTCTTCTATGGAAACTATGTTGTTCAAAACAGGACTTGCCAGTTATTATAGCAAGTTCATAAAAGATTTAGCGAAAATTAAGAATCCAACCACCATTCGTTTAAGAGGAAAATTAGGAATGGCATATAACACAGCAGCAGTAGAAGCTTTAAGAAAACTAGAAAACACATTACAAGAAGTGGTTTAACTTTTCCAACCAGATATCTCTAAACCTTTAAAATTTATAACAGATGCAAGTGATTTAGCTATTGGAGCAGTTTTAGCACAACATCGTCAACCTATCACATTAATTTTACGTACATTAAATAAAACAGAACAAAATTATAGTACCAATGAAAAAGAGTTATTAAAAATCGTATGGACTTTACAAAAACAACTTTTTCAAAAATCAACAAATTCTAATACAAGATAGTGAAAAAAACGAAGTACTCACATAAACAATATATCCCGGTCGATTTAGGCAAACAGTACGTTTTAAAAACACATCAGATTTGTTAACTAAACTTAAAGACGTTATTAGACCAAATGTAGCTAACGGGCTGAAAATAGATGGTGAAATAATTTTCCATTTAAAAGTTAAAATTATCACCACTTTTCCAAACTGTACCTTCGTACTAGCTCAAAAGTGGACTTAACAGCTTGTTTAGAAATTCAAACTGGTCGTTATGTTTTCTCGTTAACGACGTGGATGCCGCTGCTGATATAGTCACACCATTGTCTTTGCAATGAGATCCTTTATCCCTCATTGAATGAAGAGTATAAAACCAAAAGAAAAGACGTGGCATGACTCGAGCTGAAAAATTTTTTTTTTTCGATCATTCAAGACCAACCCAACCCAACCCAACTGAGATAAAGATCAAACGAACCAGAAATGACTTCCTCGCTGGCAAAACCACTGCGTAAACTTTTTCATCAACTCAATCCTTTAGTACTCTTTCCTAGAAGATGAAAAACAGCATTTGCCCAGCCCGTCTCTAAAAAAGGCGAATTTTCTTCTGTCTCTTTTTACAGACCTATGGCACTTAAGACCTTTTTTTTCAAAGTAATGGAACTGCTAATAAACCATCAGCTCATGAAATGTCTCGAAACGCGAAAACTTCTCAATGACCGGCAGTATGGTTTTCGTAGCAACAGGTCCACTTGTGATTTGATGGCATGTTTCACCGAAAAATGAAACCAAAGCGTACATTAACCTGCCTAAAGCGAGATAGTGGAACACGATATTTCATAAGCATTTGACAGAGTGTGGCATCAGACTCTTTTGTCGAAAATGCGTGCTTTTATGATCGATGACTTCATTCTGCAATGGATTAGAAATTATTTTTCGGAAAGTTAGATTCATGTTGTCTTGGATAGTTTTAAGTCTGATATTCACAAAGTAAATGCTAGTGTGCTCCAGGGCTACATTCTGTCTCAGTCACTCATTTTAATTTTCACCTTCCTTTACTGATGACAGTACTCTCGACTTTTTATATTCGTTTCCAGACTAACGTCCCTGCTCTTCGGCCATGGAACAAGAACGGCGAATGTTAAGCTCATTAAATTCCGATATTCACAGTTTAACAAATTGCGGATCTACCAACAGAGTGGAATTTAATTCTTCCAAAACTCAATCCTGCTGCTCTTACTAAACCGAAATTTAAACACCCAGCCATGAATGGCAGTTACATCGTCGAAACCGAAAAACTTTCCATTCTCAGTATGTTTGTCGGTGACAACCTAGGTTGGAATGCAAATTCTGCAAAATATCTAAGCCTCCTCAAGCGATGTAAGAAATATTTTAATGCCTCTGATCTGGCCTCAATATATAAGGCATTCATATTCACATTTGGTCAGATGCCCCTACCACATCTCGGCACCTGCTAGATAGGATTCAAAATCGTACGATAAAACTCAAAAGTGATACTTATATCACTCGTCAATTGACACCCTTGAACACCGAGGTAATATCTCGCTATTTCCACCACCAGTGCTGCATAGAAATCGCCAATAACAGTTCGCGAATTCAAATTTTTAACCGTAACACTCGTCTTCCTAAGCCGTACAACTCATACATGTCAAATGTTTGATTTAACTCCACTAGCTTTCAAATACGGAAAATATGAACTTTAACAAAAAATTGCTAAATGCAATAACAAATCAACCAATTTATCAAACTCTAAGAATTGCATAAAAATTATAGTGGAGAATAAACATAAAGTACATGGGACGGACAAAAAATAAATGGTCCACATCTAATCCAATACCACTACATAACTACCATAGATAATAAAACATATGTAAACCATGAGCAAGATATAACAAATATAATTCATACTCATCAAAACGAACAAGTGAAAGTTTTAAAGATCTAATTATAAATTTACTAATATAAGAGATGTATAAACTTCTACATATATAAATGGTAATTCATCGTGAGGTTTTATTTATAATGTACAATAAACTAAAATCATAAATTTGAAAGCGAACTTATTATCGGTTAAAAGAACAATTCATGGTATTTGCTTTTTGAAAATGATATCATGTAAATGTTGGCCACGACTACGTCTAAGGTGGTCCATTCGGAAGGATCAATTTTCGGCGACTCGTTTGAGCATGGTATCCGTGGATAACACGAGTAATGTTGGCTTCCAAAGCGTCAATCGTAGCTGGCTAATTCCTGAAGATCTGAGACTTTACACATCACCAGGGAAAATAGTACAAAGGTGTGATATCGCACGATCTAGGCGGCCAATTTACCGTTAGCAAAACGTGAATTTAAGTGCTCACCAAAATCATTTCTCAACAAGTCCATTGTTTCACGCGCTGTATGGCGTTTTGTTGAAACAAGAGGTCACCTAGACAATATGCTTGAATTTCAGGAAGCACATAGTCTGCTAACATGGCGCGATAACGGTTACCATTTTAGGTTACATTCTGATATGCCTCATTTTTGAAGAAATATGGACGAATGATTCTACCAGCCCATACACCACACCATACCGTTGTTTTTAATGGATCTAATTGTAGCTCTTGGTACTCTTCGGGTTGCTCATCAGCCCAAATACGGCAATTTTGTATTTTAACGTATCCATTGAGCCAGAAATGGGCTTCATCACTGAACAAAATTTCACAATAAAATCCCGTATTTTCATTGAGTTTTTCCAAAGCCACTGAAAATATGCAAATTCAAGTTACCTGGCTTCAATTTCTACACAAGTTGAATTCTGTACGCTTTTTGGCCGAGATCCTCACGTAAAATACGCCAAGTTGTCGAATATGCCAAGCCAAGCTGCTGAGAACGACGACGAATCGATTCGTCACGGTCGTCGCGTACACGTCGCGTACACAGCTGATAAAGTCTCTTCACTACGTGCTGGATGTAATCTAACCGATCGAGTATCATCCAATAACGTAAACTGGGACTCAAATTTGCGAATGGTATTGGCAATAGTGCTTGCAGTATGTCGATTATGCGCACCGTAAGTTCCTCGAATCGCACGAAAAACAATTCTCACAGAACGCTGATTTTCGTAATACAGCTGAACAATTTGGAGACGCTGTTGTGGTGTGAGCCCTTTCATGATGACATGCCAAATGATACTGAATAAAAATGAGAAAGCAGTTTGATAGGAGTCACGCGTGATCTGTCAAGAAAAGCCTATGAAAAATCAAACCTTACGATGAATCACCGCATACAATAAGACTCTTGAGAATGGCATAATTGCACAAAGTTGGAAGTCAGCTAATATTATCCCCCTGCCCAAGCCTAACAAGCCAATTAATACAGTTTGTGACTACCGACCAATTTCGCTAATTTCCTCTTTGTCTAAAATTTTGGAAAAATAGTTGCAAAACGCCTTCTCTGGGTTATCGATTCCAACAAACTCATAAGTAAGAATCAAGTGGCCTTCAAACCCAATCGAGGTTGTGCCGATGCCTAATTATATTACACGTAGATTTTACCACCTTCATCAAAAAAAATTCCTAATTTATTCAGAAAATTAAAAATACAAGTTTATTCATTTAAACCTATATTGTCCCCTTCAAAGTAATTCTCATCGTCTGCAACACACTTTTGCCAGCGCTTGATCCAATCCTCGAAACATTTTTTATATTCGGTTCTCGGTATGTCCATCAAGTGCTTACTGCGATTTTTCCATTACTTCCCCTCGGCTGCTGAAACGCGTTCCCCGTAGTAGTTTTTTAACTCGATTGAAAAAAGTCACAGGAAGCCAAATCAGGTAAAGTCGGTGGCTGTCATAAATCCACGTCTCGTCTTCAGTAATGATCCTTTTGATGAATGTGGGATCGGATTCGACCTTGCAAATCATCTTTTTTGCGACGTCAACACGGTCTCTTTTTTGCATGAAATTGAGGCCTTTTGGCACTAACTTTACTGCTACATGACGGAAACATAAATCATTAACCAAAATGTCTTGGACGGATCCATAGGCAATGTTCAAGTCCTCCGCTATCTCTCTGATGGTTAATTTGCGGTTATTATTCAACATTTCTTTTATTTCATCAATGTTTTCGTCGGTTTTCGATGCCAATGGTCTGCCACTGCGTTTATCATCTTCGATTGACCCACGACCACTTTTGAACTGCTCTCGTAACACTGGTAAGAAACCGTTTTCTTTAGAGAATCGTTGCTGAAACACTTTTCCAACATTTTCAATGTTCGCGCACCATTAAATCCGTTTTTCACGCAAAATTTAATACTAGTTCGTTATTGCAAATTTAAATCCATTTCTGAAATTGTAAAAAATCGCCAACACACACAAAGATAGATGTAGTCTTGGCTACGTAACTTTTACAAATGTCAGATATGACGCTAAGATTTAGAGGGAATGTCAACAACAGATGTACCAACTTAACAAAAAAAAAAATTGAACTCAAATCGGAACAATGGAAGCGCCACACGGATTTTTTTGGATCAAGGTGGTATATCTCGAATGCTCTATCGTTTTGAAATCACGTTACTCTGTTATCATTAGATTTCGAAAAGGCCTTTGAAAAAATCGATATTCATCTAATTATTAACAAATTAAACCATGGGGTATCGGCCCAAAAATGTTCAGTTATGTAAAATCTTTTCTTTCTAACAGAAAATTTTCGGTTAAAGTTAACAACTATTTCTCCGCAACTCTTCTACTTCACAATGGTATCTCTCAAGAATCCCCTTTGTCAATGGTTTTTTTCATTATAGCTTTTGACGATATAAGTTCAATTGTCGAAAAATGCAAACATCTGGACCACTGCAGTTACGCAGATAATTTTTTTATCATGTGTAAGCTCAATGATCTAGAAAGAGTCAAAGCTATCCTATCTGAATTACTTACAGAAAATATTAAATTGGACCTCTGCCTCTGGTGCCAAGCTTTTATTAGATAAATGTAAGACACTGCATATTTGTCGTAGAGTTAGTTCCCCACAACTAATTTTAAGTTTAAATAATGTAGACGTGCGAAATGTAAATAATTTAAGAATCTTAGGAGTATCACATATTTAACAATAGATACAACTGGAAACCGCATTGTATAGACCCTAAGAAGAGCCTAGCTGGGAAAGCCAACATTGTTAACTATTTGGCTTGTAAAAGATTAAACGTACATATAAATTCTCTTTGTAATATTACCAGAGCTTTAGTTTTAAGTAAAATTGGTTATGGACTGTTTATATATGGAAAATGTCCCAAAACAACGCTTAACCTCCTAAAATCGACTCACCATCAAGCAGTCAGAAGGAGTATCAACGCATATTGAAAATCCAGAATACAAAATATAATGGCAGAAGCAGGACTTCCTACTTTTAAAAAAAAGACAAGCTGATTGTATTACCAAACTTCTTGCGAAATTGCCTTCTCATATAAATCCATTATTTACAAGGATATTACCGCTGTTATCAGGTCAAAAGCCACTAAGCGTCTCCCATCAATTCGATCTTCCCATCAAACAAATGAAACATTAATCCCCATTTTACCCATCATGGTGCATACAACAATCCTCGGTTCTACTGACGCTGACTGAACATAAAAAAGGCAATACAGGGAGCGGTATTTATTGTACAAGGCACATTTTCTCGAAGCAATTAGGGACTTACCATAAATCTTAAGGATGGTGTTCAATCTCAAATCGAATATGCAATGCAATCAAGTCAATTTCGCTACCTACTTTCTTTAATCTAGTACAGTCCACTAAGGGAAACTAGTTTTTTTTTGATTTGAGTTAGTTTTGTTAACTTTATCCTTACGTTGGTCCTTGAGCCGGAAAGTTTGCAAAAAAGCAAAAGTTTGTAAATTCGTGAAAAGTTAACTCAGATTTGTACATCGTCTTTGCACAGAAATTCGCATAGTTCATCGGATCATTTAGAACATCATAGTTTATTCGGATATGTGTCTCTTCTTTACCTTTATGTACATAGAAATTTGAATAGTTTATCGGGTAATTTGCAATTTTATATGTTTATATAGTACATATTCCTGAAAGTCAGACAAAACCACGTGCAAAAATTCTTCTGATTTCGTTCTAGAAGATTCCAAAAAATCAAAGCGATTTTCCATCTCGTTTGCATAAAGTCGTTGCAATTACCACTTGCTATCACTGTCACCATTTGTTTCGTATAAGGATCGACAGTCATCCCGTTATCACTGTCATCAACCCGTCGAAATCAATTCGCTTCTCGAAAGTTGTTGCCTTCTCTTTCGTCGAAATACAGAGTAGCAGTAATTATCTAGTCATCATATTGCCTGCTCCGTCAACCAAGGTTTTACCCATAACAAAGTTATCGCATTATCATCCTCACCCATTAGAGAGAAGCTGTTTTCATCACTCTCTAACAAAGTCAAGTGTGAATCGTTGAAACGTCAAACTTAAAATATAAAAATCCAAGCGAATTCGTAGCAATTTTAAAATGCCTGCAGAACCTTCAATGGACCAATGAAAAGGTTCTCGTGCATCCAGAAGAGGATATATAGTTTGGATTGGAAAATGACGACCTAAATGTTATCGATCTCAATTGCCGATTGGAGTTGTTAGCAAGGTACTTGTTCAATTTCGTAACAACTCAAAATGCCATCAACACACTTCTTCCAGAGAATGCAAGCGAGAAAGGTTGTCGGACAAGTATTTAAGATATGTATTGCGCATTTAAGTCGAAAATCATTAGTCGCATTGCTTATCTGAATCAAGTTTCAGCTACATTAAGTATTAACACTCAATCGAAAACTTCCACGTCCGATGATCTTCCCAAAATTAAGCACCAATATTCGCAGGAGAATACACGGAATACAGCACCTTTATACAACAATTCGATGCGGCCATAGGTAAAAACCCCATCCCAACAATTAGAAAGTTTCAAGTATAGCTGGACGAGTGCCTCAAATGAGACGCCTAATTAACAATTAAATCGCTAGACGTGACTGAGGCCAATTATGCTAAAGCTTTGGATTTCCTAAAAAGACGATACGACAACAATTGCATCGTGCCCACATTCGAAGATTTTATCAACTGCCAGCAGTGTCCAAAAATTCAGGAACTCAACTTCGTCGTTTTGTTGATGCAGTTGAAGGATATATTGGTGCTTTGAGGAATTTAGGAACATATGTAGATATTTTCATCGCATTATTAATTCACACTGCATCGCTGAAATTGGATCATGAGACATACGTGAAGTGGGAAGACACAGTGGAGTTGAATACGTTGCCGACGTGGAATGAAGGTGTATGTTACTGTTTTCCAACAGAAGGAGCCAACATCTCGATATAAGAGAACCTCTGGCCAAGTCAACATCGTCGTCAAGAGCATTTTCATCTGTTAATGAAGGAAAAAGTAAGAACCGTCACGTCAACACATTAACTCTGGCCGACCTTAAATGCGCATTCTGCAATATGTCCCATCATGCAATAGCAGAGTGTAAGAAGTTCATCAGCCTGTCCGTATACAATGGATTTCGGGCAGTCAAGCATCTCGAGCTGTGCATAAATTGCTTGCAATCTGGACACATTGTAAAGGAATGCTCTTTATCGAAGTGTACAATATGTAACCTGCCATATCATCAAATACTGCATCGGTTCCAGCCCCAACCCTCAACTTTAACGACGACAAATGGTTCCGATGGGAATGCACCAGCTAGGTCAACATCGCACTCTATCAACGTGCAGCAATGCACTTCAAGTCGTGTGTTCTTAGCAACTGCGGTGGTTAATGTGAAAGAAGCGAGCGGTGAGTACATTCCTACTTGGCTACTCTTAAACTCAGGTTCGCAGCTAAATTTATTTTCGGAGCATTTGGCTCAAAGGTTGCAGTTAGGTTTCAACGGAAATCTATGTAAGTGATATCGGAAACATACATCTTCGCAGCCGTCAACATATATCAACTTCGGTTAAATGAAGGCAAAATATCTTTGTGATGAGCTTAAGCTTTTGCATTTTGTCATCTATAACATCAAATCAACCTGATGTTTATATTGATATCAGGGATTAGCGCATTCCTTCGGAAGTTGTACTCGTAGATCCTAGCTTCAACAGGTCTCAACGCATCGATAAGCTTATCGGAGCGGATATATTCTTTGATCTTTTGGTAAATGGACAAAGTACTGTATTGCAAAGTACTGTGCTTGGGTGGACTGTTGTTGGACAGTTCAATCGTCATAGAGCATTTCGTCGAGTTTGCAATTTGGTTTCAAATGCAGATACTAGTGATTACGACCAAACAACAACTACATATCATTCACTCAACGACATGTTCAAGCAATTCTTAGCCATAGAAGAAGTTCTTAAAATACCTCGAATTGGACCAAAGAACAGATTGCATGCGAGAAGGCGTTTTCATCAGAGTGGCAGGCTTGTGGTACAGATACCGTTTAGGGGAAGCGCAAGCGTTTTGGGTGATTCGAGAAGAATAGCTGAAATGAGATTTCCATCCTTGGAAAAACGTTTGGTAAAGCAATACATATCTTTCATGAAGGAATACGAAGATCTCGGCCACATGCAAGCTGTTCCAAAGGATGAGATATCGGATATTCGGTATTACATGCCCCACCAATTTGTGTTACGCCCCGACAGTTCATCGACTAACTTGCGGATGGTATTCGACGCATCCTGCCGAACATCTTCAAATGTGTCTCTCAATGAAATCCCAATGGTGGGTTTAACTGTGCAGCAGGACTTGTATTCCATTTTCATTTCATTTATTTATTTATTTCGTGTGTACAAATAAGACGTTGTCTTTTATAGTACAATAATAAATACAGAAGAAAAATCTCTAAACTGGAACGGCAGCGGTAGCCGAGACCGAGAAAAGTGGACATTTTACGTGCAAAAAATTAAATCATGGTCAGAAATCCCTGAAGTAGAACATTGTGACGATTGGACACCATAAGGACATCAATAAGACTGGGGGGAACATTTGGGGCAAAACGTGTAACATAGGAGTTAACTATTGATAACCCACAAGCAGCAGCAGAATCTAAGAGTAAGTGAATTTTATAATCATATTTTAAAAGATCATAATTGAGATCACCACATATTACAATGTGCTCATATAAAGCAGTAAACTCCTGAATTGCAGAAAACAATGTCTCCAAAGAATAACAGCGTCTTGGGTTACAAGCAACGCCAAGAAAAAATTTTGTATTGCCATCATTAACATCCAGCAAAAGATACTCTATTGCGTCTCCTTTAGATTTCTTAAGCTCTCTACACTTGAGAGCAGTACTGTAGTATACCGCAACTCATCCAAGAGATGTAGTAGTAATTCTATTCTATCGTTGCGAAGAAGTTTATACCCCGGTATTTCATATAAAATATCCACGGCATCATCATTTTCAGGGTCAGACCATAACCAGGTTTTAGTTATACAAATAATATCGACAGCAGAATTAACAAAAATATTCTTGATGTAGTCTAAATTGGTTAGATTTAGACTACGAGCATTTAGGTAGCAGATTTTAAACCCATCGCATGCTCTAGATAAAATATTAATCATTGACCCCATTGCAACCCCATCCTCATTAACAACAACAGACGTTGATAAAATATTTAAGTGCATCATTGCAGCATAAGACAAGAACAAATAATGAAAGGAGGATGTAAACAATCAACAAGCATTCTTGGGATACAAAATAGTAACAACAACAACTAGAAGAAGTGAGTGGAGCACGAATAAAAGTATTGATCGAGAAGTAAACAGGATAGAAGGAAAAGAAGAAAGAAAGAAAAAAAAGATATAACAATAAAAAAGTAAAAAAGAACATAATACAAAATATTGTGTTATAAAAAATTGTTTGGTAAATAATAATAAATACGTATGCGTGGTGAGAGTGCTCCCGATCAGAGATAATGTGCAGCGGTAGAGTTGAGTGTGCAGGCAAGTAGAGTCCTCAAGAGAATTTCGTTGTTGACAGAATCTTCATTTTGGTGTCATCTTTACTTTTCTTCACATAAACTAGTCCATTGCGCGTTCTTGCTGAATAGAGTAAACCCTCTCTACATATCGCAATAATGAGCTATTCTCTAGCGTTAAACTCTCATTAATGTAGATGCGTCTGTTAGTGGTGGTGTTGTTGACATCAGTCGTCGTCTTAGAGCTGTTTACAAGTTCTAGAAACTTTAAACCTCCCTTTGCCCGATATGCACCAAGAATATCACTTTGTTCGTTGTCCGAAGAGAGTCTGATAAGCAGCGGATCATCGGTGGACTTTGTTTTTAGGCGAAAAGCGTCGAAATGTGGTGAAATTTGGTGATTTAGACTTGCAGCAATATTTTTTACCAAATCAATGGGATTTTCGTTTAAGTTACGTGGTATGCCGCGGACAATCACGTCACGAAGCCGTTCTTTACATTGGAGGTCCACTAATTCCTCTTTTAATTTTCGATTGTCATCCCGTAGCTCTGATTAAGAGAGGCAATGGCGTCGCTGATTTTCTTGTTAACATTGCATTCGAACTCTGAAAGCAACGCTTTAAATTTCAGCATTAAACTATCCTCTAGTTCCCGAAGTTGTTCTGACAGGGATGCTTTTTTGTCGAGAAGTTTAGGTTGTGAGTGGGACTTCGGTTGATGTAAATTTGCTGGCGATTTGTCTGGCGTAGATGTGGATGTAGAGGCTACAGCTGACTTTTCTTTGTGAGTTTTTCCGCGTATGGTGTGCCTTTATTTGATGTTCAGCAGCAGATATAAAAAAGAGTTTTATATAATGTTCTTTGGCGTGAAAGCAAAAGTAAAACACTGAGTAACAAAATAACAAATGTGTTCTCTTGAGTACTATGATTTTTAACTTAAGTATAAAAAGGCGATTAATTTTTCCCTTTGGATCAGGAGCAAATTAAAAACACGTCCATTCACTTGACATCTATTACACGTTGACATCTATTACACGTGACATCTATTTTGCTTCGATTCCGTTCGCATAAAATATGCCTGACTACAGATGTGCCAAAAATGTATAGGCAAATTTTGGTGCAGCCTAGTGATTCTAACTTCCAGGCAATTTTATGGCGACCGGATCCAAATACAAATTTGGCGTCGACACCAAAGCTGAACAAAACCAAGAAAGGTGTCCACTGGAATCTGCGGTAGTGAATCATGATTTTTATATCGACCATCTGATCTCTGGTGCTGACACATTGGAAGAAGCTAAACGGATTCGTGTCAAGATTGAAATCATTCTCAATAGTGCGGGACTAGAGCTGAAGAAGTGGTACTCTAATAGGGCTAGGGTAATAGATACCACACCAGCCTCAGATCGCGAGCAAACTTTACGTATAAATAATAGCGAAGTCATCAAGGCACTTGGTATAATGTATGAACCTATCCAGTTCCAATTCATCAACCCATTGGAAGGGGTGCTTGGTGCAAATTTTACCCAGTTGTTCGATCCCTTGTGGCTGGTAAATCCAGTTATAGTCATAGGGAAGATATTTTTTCAACGCCTTTGGAAAGCGAAGGTTGGCTGAGATGAAGAAATTGATGAAGATTTGCAAAAAGAATGGGTCAGTTATCGATCACAACTCGGTGAACTTACAAAAGTACGTATTCCACGATACATATTTTCAACAGATTGCGTTCGTTGCGAGTTACA
The DNA here is from genome assembly GCA_907269105.1 of Volucella inanis. Classification (NCBI taxonomy): domain Eukaryota; kingdom Metazoa; phylum Arthropoda; class Insecta; order Diptera; family Syrphidae; genus Volucella; species Volucella inanis. The sequence goes on from OU026153.1 coordinate 82,291,497, forward strand.
TGGATTCTCGGATGCTTTGCTTAAAGCATTTGGAGGCTGCCTTTATGTCCGTGTCGAGGACTCGTTTGGAAACATCTCTATTCATCTGCTAAGCGCAAGATCAAAGGTAGTGCCCGTCTCTACGCAGAGCTTGCCAAGGTTTGAATTGTGTGCCGCCTTACTTTTTTCAAGATTGCGGACATCATTTACAGCGGAACGAAACTAACAAATTTAATACAATCTTGCTGTTTCAAAGGTCCCGAATTTTTGTACACCTTTTCGCCAACTAGGCCTGTAAATATAAAACGTAACGGAGAAGACGTTCCGGAACGGCGGAAAGCAGAAGCAGTATTACTTGGAGCGACAAATAAGGTGAATGGATCCCAATTCTTTAATTTTATTGAAACTTCTAAATTAATATGTATACGACTACAAAAAAATATATCAGAATTTCAAAGGAACATTTTTGAAAAAGTGTCGTAATGAGAATTTTTTGGTAGGCGAATTTTCAGTGGAGGAGTACGAAGCTTCAGTATTTAAGATTATGCACTGCATCCAGCACAGCTGCTTTCAAGATGAATTAACAAATTTACAAATTGAAAATAGTTTCGTTAGTTCAAAAATTCGGATTAAAAAACTGAATTCCTTTTTACCTGAGTCGGTGGTGCCTTTCTTGATGCGAGTAAGAGGACGTCTTACAAATTCCGGATTGCCATTCGATGCTAAACATCCTATATTGCTGCCTGATTCGGATCTCTTCGGTAAAAGCTATCGGCCACGCGGGTGCTTAAGCTCTGGCGTCCATTTCACGACAGAGGTTTTGGATCATCGGTGTTCGAAGTTTGACGACGAATGTGGCCCACAACTGCTTGAGATGTTTTCGAATGCGGCCAAGATTGCGAGAGCAGGTCATGGGTGACCTTTGTAGCGTGTGCCCATTTTTGAAGTCTGGTGTTGACTTTTGTTGTCCATTTCACACCAGTTTGGGAATGCGAGGGCGTCGTACCACCAAGTCATACATGGCAGCCTTCGTCTGCTTTGTAACTAAGGCCGTCTATTTGGAAATAGTGTCCGACCTGTCGTCGAAAGGACTCCTGGCTGCTTTAAAAAGATTCGTCGCTCGTCATGGGACTTGTCGTCACCTCTACTGCGACAATGCCACCAACTCTGTGGAAGCTAGGAATGAATTGGCAGAGCTACGGAAGCAGTTTTATAATGAGCACATTCAGTCCTTGATTTATAAAATCTGCGCAGAAGACAACAGTGTTTCCCGTTTGTGTCAACACTTCTGGAAGCGGCAATTCACGCAATTGCAACATCTTCACAAATGGAGTTCTACCTCTAAGGATATGAAGTTGGGTACAATATAACTTGTTTCAGACGGCAATTTACCTCCACAAAAATGGCTTCTTGGGCGCATAGTGGAAGTCATCGCTGGGAAGGATGGTCATGTTCGGGTTATAAACATCAAAACCAAGAACGGGGTCATCTCCAGAGCAATACACAAGGTGGCGCCACTTCCATTTGAATCTATAAGCATTGATGATCTTTCAGACGAGGCGGTATGTTCAATCTCAAATCGAATATGCAATGTAATCAAATCAATTTCGCTACTTACTTTCCTTAATTTATTACAGTACACTAAAGGAAGCGACTTTTTTGTCTTTCGCTAGAAGTCGAACCGTCGAGGTCGAGCGCAATCAATGCATTTGTTAAAACTAAATTATTTTTTTTTTACTTCACAGAAGGATCTTAATCCAAACACATCACATCCTTTGCTGTCACTTCAGAAAGCGGACCCCCAACCACAACACTGGACTTATAAACCACATTAGGGTTATCCTCACAAAATACCCCAATAAAATAAAGCTTATGTAAGTTCCAAGTCGCTGATATGGCCGCAAAATCTCACAAAGAATGATCTACAAAAACAGATCACCCAAAATATTAAAATGCACCGACTTTTATATTGGCGAAATCACCGAAACCATTACGCTAAAATCAACACAAGCCATTCCATTCCCATCTACCCGACATCCACCTCAAAGCAATAAACTCCAACTTCGTTTGTCTTCGTCTAGGCCACACTATGCAAACGCATCAACATATTTTAAAGAAGAACAGCTCACCACCATGTATAGTCTGCAATAAAATAATCGACATAGCACATATTCTCGGACATATCCCATGCCAAATCTCCAGATCTTTTTATTCCCTTTTGCCTGAAAATCAATAAGTCTACCTTTTACTTAATACAATCAACCATGAAAATACAACAAAAGTTAACAACTTCCTCTAGAATGAGAATTTAGTCATATGTATAATATAATATAAATGTATCTATAGAATTTTTATCACTTATCATATTTCATATTACATATGGTAGTTTCATTTATTCATTTTAAGCTGAAGGCCTCTACATCTAGTGCTCAATTCAACTCCTGTTTTATTATTGTTATGCTAATAAAATAGTAATAATAATAATATTGTAATAAAGTTCAAGGCTTCTGGAAAAGATGGAACATGGAGTATATAACCTCGCTTCAATTTCGAGCCAAATAGCAACCACCGCCACAAGCTTTGAAGACTGATGACCTTGTCTTCCACCTTATAAATGGATAGTGGGACTCGTTACCAACACTAACCGTCGGCGTCAACTCTGACATGAATTCATAACACTGATGTTGGAGTAGTTGCTGGCTGGGCTAAATGTAACGAACTAACAACTAGCACGTACTAAGACCCACTGGTTGAGGATGCACTGGCTCTAGTTTGACAACCACCTCTGGGAAAAATATAGAAGACACCTGAGTTTCAAACTACTACACCACCCACCCACGCCCTGGTGAAAAAGCCAGTAATAGGGTATTCATATCCAATTGGTTCGTGCGCGGAAATATAAAAAAAAAAAAGAAAAAAAAAACATTATTCTGGCAAAGACGGACAAGTACGAGTAGTCTCATTAAGGATTTCGAAGAGGCACTTTCTTCGTCCAATTCATAAGTTGGCTTGCTTATCTTTATGCTGAAACTTTGTTCCGTAGGTGGAGAGGGGGGGAGGTATAGGGTCTTCTAATAACGACTTGACAACTTTTTTTTAAATAAAAGGCAAACCATTTAAGATATTTCGAAAACTTTACTATTGGCTTGAAGTACAATCAAAACATTTATGGATGGAACTCGACTTCGTTCATATGGCCACCGCGGGTACGTTTGCAGCGGTTGATTCGTTGGACCCAATTTTCAACGACTCGGCACACATTTCGGCCGAAACGGCCGCTATTTCGCGTTCAATGTTGGCTCTGAGTTTTACCAACGTCGTCGGCGTGTTGGGATAAACCAATGACTTAACGTAGCCCCACAGAAAATATTCAAGTGGCGTTAAATCGCACGAACGAGGTGGCCAATCGACTGGACTATGTCTTGAGATAACACGCTCAACATACTTACTCTTCATACACATGTCGTCCAAGTCCATATCTTCCAATTCGGGCCAAAAATAATGGGTGATCATGGCGCGATAACGCTGACCATTCACAGTAACGTGACGATTGTTATCGTCGACGAAAAAATATGGCCCAATAACGCCGCCGGCATGCAAACCGCACCAAACAGTTATTTTTTGTGGATGAAGTGGTGACTCATGAAGCACATGTGGGTTTTCACCCAAACAATAAGAAATATTTTGCTTATTGACGAACGCATTGAGCCAAAAATGAGCTTCATCACTGAAGATAATTTTGCGATGAAATTCATCATCTTGGCGCATCTTCTCCAGAACTCAATCGGAGGACGTAGCTCGTTAGTGTACTTTACCATGATGAGTCAAGACAACCACCCTATATGTTATGCTTCTTAAGCACGAGCTTAATTATTCCACCATAGAGAAGGAGTTTCTTGGGGTAGTGTGGTCAGTGAAATATTTTAGGTCTTATTTGTATGGTAGAAGATTTGTTGTTCGAACAGACCACAAGTCCCTTGTATGGCTAAATGGCATAAGTGAGCCTAACATAAAACTGCAACGTTGGAAAATTATGCTGAACGAATACGATTTTAACATCGAATACCTCAAAGGTAAAGAGAATTACGTAGCAGATGGGTTGAGTAGATACAACGATAAATGTGAAACCATAGACACGTCAAAAGCTAATGATGAAGTTAGTTGAGTAGATATCTTCAATAAACTCGACACACATATATCACCGAAAAACCCATCAATCTCTTTAAAAATCAAATTTACCTTTATTATAGCCCTAAAAAAAAAAAAAAATCAATGAAGAGTTCACAAAAAGGTTCAAAATTTTGTCCAAATAAAGGAAGATAGCAGTAATCTTCTTAACATGTATAATAAACCATTTATTAATAACGAAATACATGTGCATGTATTATGATGATGTGTCCTTGAACCTCAAATTTCAAGATCTCTACGTAAAATTTTTCTCTATGAATTAAAATCTAAAATTATTAAAATCTAATATCAAACTGAAAGACATTGTAGACATAAATAAATTAAAAACAATAATAAGGAACGAACACCTAAGTAAAAACCACAGGGATATAAATGAAATGTTTTTGAAACTAAGAAAGTTATATTTTTATCCAAATTTGCAAATTGAGATACAAAAATTCAACAACAATTGTGAAATTTGTAACCTTGCAAAAAACGATCGACAACCACCAAAAATACAAATGGAAATAACAGAAAAACCTAAGCATTTCAATGATGTTATCCACATGGGTATATGGTTTCTGGAACGCGGAAAAATGTATTTGACCACAATAGACAAGCTTTCAAAATATGCGACCATCAACACCTTCAAAAATAGAAATTGGATTGCAATTCTGGGTGCAATAAAGCAAAGAATACAATTCCAAATTCAAACAAAATCATTTCCGATGACGATACTTGTATCTTGCACTCCGCTGTGGAACAATTTCTAAAAGAAAACAAAATTATTTCCCATAGGACAACAGCATCACTTAAGAGCGGCAATGCTAATGTCGAAAGGTTGCATGGCACTTTAAACGAACACCTCAGGATTATGAATGCTAATAAAGATAATTCAGATTTAGATAAAAAATTATTCAAAATAATTGTCATTTACAAGTTTAGTATACATTCAACAACTAAATTAAGACCTCTGGATTTCATTTCTGGAAATCCTAACAAACAAGACATTGAATCACTAGCAGACAAATTTCAGCAGGATAATTTACAGAAATAAAAATATAGGAACTCACATGGACCAATGTGAAGACATAGTTCAAAATAGGATAATCGTCAAGAACAAACCAAACTACAGGAAACTTAAGAAGTTTATGGCTTTAGAGTTTAGAGGGTGATTATACTGTTGACGAATCTACAAAACGAAACATTAAGTATTACAGAAAACAATTAAAGCGAAAATATAAATACCAAACATCATAAATTTACATACATACACAAGTTACTTTTCATCCGAGCTCAATTAATTATATATTACTTTATCTATTATTGGCAATCCCTCTTTAAGTTTAGATTCATTATTCATTTCTTCATCCCTTTGTTTCCTTCCTGCATATCTAAATTTTTCATCAGTATTTAATTTTTTTTTTCTACGACTATAATCCTTTAGATTCTAAATCCGTTTCTGTTTGAAAATCTAACGTTTATTATACATATACATATTTCCTATTTTCAAATTTCTAATTGTTTTGACGTCTAGCGAAAAATCTATTTGTTCATTCGATGACATTCGATGGATGTGTTCAGGTTAAAAAATAAGTTCTGGGTTCATAGACCCTGTTCACACACGACTCACGGACTGGATTTTTTTGTCGTGAAGGATTAAGCGGGGAGGTGACATGTTACGTGAATCCAGATTTTCAGAATTTTTGAAATTCTTGGATTCTTTTTGACATTTGGAAATATCAATCAGTGTCAGTTGACATAAGGGTGGAAAGAAATTGTGTGTGAAAGAAAACTTGTTGCGTATTAGGTTTGTATTTGGTAATTTTATTTATCTTTTTAATACATTTTTTTTGTTTGTACTTTTACTTTCATTTTCATAGATAAAACGAATTAGAACAAGGAGCAAACACAGGAGCTGATACATCTTTATGAGCAATGTCCGAAACTGTATAACTCGAAGAGTCCAGATTTCCTGAATAGGATTAAGAAAAATGATGCCATGATATCTATCACTAACAATCTCAAAGAATTGCGGCCAGGACTAACACCGGAGATTGTGAAGGCGAAAATAAAAACATTGGGAGGCCAATTTATAAGGGAGAAAAATGCGGCTGCACTCTCGAAGAAAAGTGGGGCTGGGACGGCTGATATTTACGTACCAAAGCTATGTTGCTATGAGCAATTACACTTTTTGGATAGATTTGTCGCATCATCTCCATCGATTTTGAACATTCCACAGGTAGGAATACAAACAAAATTTTATAACAATTGTATAATACCATCTTATTTACAGCCGTGTATTAGAAGCACAGTGGAAGGAGCTATTGAGGCATATTATGAATCGGATGATTACAGAAGTGAATCACAGGTAAAGTTAAATATTTCAATAAATGAACAAAAATAAAATAAACACTTCACAGAGTCCCATCATAACCAAAAGGAAGAATATCGGCTTCGAACAGAAGCTTTCCCGATCACTGATGATTGCGGAGGAAATAGCCAAAAGCATCCGGACAACAACACAACAAAAAGGAAGAAGAACGCCGCAATATAGTTTAGGAAAGATGGTAGAAACTTAGCTGTCCGATCTTCCCGATGATCTCTTCCACGAAGCAAAATGGAAAATAATGGACATAATCCAAGATGTTCAGAGGAAAAAATTAAATTTGCGAAAGAGAGTAATGCTTGGTATGTAACCAAAGCATTTTAAAAATTAATAGGTTTATAATTAATACCTCAAATAGAAAAAAATGATAATTTATTTTTAAAGTCATTTCTCTAAAATATGTGATTTTTGTGTTTCAGAAAGTGATTCAACTTCTTCATCATCATACCTCGCAACACCGACCACAACACTTTCTTCACGGTAAGACTTCTCAAAAGAACAATCGATGTCACCACCAATAATCACCCCATTCCGCAAACACCAGAAAATCTTCAGTAGGTCTCCTAACTCTTCATCTTCCCCTATATTTTCCAGTTTTGTGAATCTACCGAGTTCTTTAACTCCTATAAAAATAGACCAGCACATAACACAACAACAAACTTCTGCAATCACCAAAACAATCAAACCTTTTACACCAATATACCATCCGTTAACATCTGCATCAGAACATTATTCCTCTGAAAATCAGTTTGGGGACACTTAAAAACCATAATATAAAATAGTATTCCTGTATATAATCTAAAATAGTATTTATGTATTTAGTCCATGTTTCTTATATCTTTCAATTACATTAAAAAAAAAAAATTAAATTTATTTTCAATTTTTATTCATTTCAGTTTTCAGTATGAAACATTTTTCCTTTTTGTCGTAAATTACCAGCTTCATTGGAATATCTTCTCGGATTTTCACATCTGTTATCTTTGTCGTTATTTCTATGAGGTGTGGATGACCCTTCGCTGTTTCGGTCAATATAATTCAAACTTTTCACAACAAGAAAGTTGTGTAAAACACAAGCTTGAATTATTTTTCTTACCTTATGTGGTCTTAGGTGGATGTTCCTTTGGAGTATTCTGAATCGGTTTGATAAAGTACCGAACGCATGCTCTATTGTTTGCCTAGCATGACTGAGCCTAAAACTGAAATTCCTTTTTAACTCTTCTGTACTATTATAGGGATATGGCTTCATTAGATGCTTCTCCAGAGGAAAAGCATCATCGCCAACAATGACATAGGGTAAAAGTCGATTGTTCCCAATTACTTTGTCCGCTCCGATTCAAAACACCTCCATCGCTAATACGTCCATTGCATCCAATATCTACAAAAGTGAACTTGTAGTCAGCGTCGCACATTGCCAGGAGAACAACGCTGTTGAAGCCCTTATAGTTGTAAAAATGAGCACCATCTGCTTTCGATGCTCGAAAAGCTACATGTTTCCCATCAAGTGCCCCGATGCACAATAGAAAGTGCCAACGACTGTCGAAATTCTCTGCAATTTTTATCCAATCCTGCCTAAATGCTGGAAACTATAAAGATAATATTTAGTACTTATATACTTACATACATATACTATATTAAAATCTTGTACTAACCTTCAAAAATTGATCTCTTAAATTTTCATATATGTGACTGCAAATTTCAGGCACTCTCTCGGAAATATATGCGAGCGAAATTCTTGTTTGGAATTCCATACTTCTGTACGATTCTCCAGAAGACAAAAATCTCAGCACGCATGATAATGCCTCCGCTGGACTAACAGCTGGTCTCATATAGGTGTCCTGTTTCAAAAGCTGAGACTTTATGTAATCCAATAATTCATTAAAACAATCTTCATTCATTCGTAAATATCTCCTATACGAATGAATATCTTCTAATCGCAGCTCCTGTTGGAGCAAATGGAAAGAACCTTTGGACGCCCTCCTTAACTTCCACTTCTTCACCCACTCGCGCTTCTTTTTCAAAGTTTTTGATTTTTTTTGTAAATATGCACATGCTGCAACATTTAAAACATTTAGATATGCAAATAAATGCATATTTACGTCTTCACTATCACTGTCAGAACTCATTGCTTAGTTTTTTTTAACAAATTCACGAACAATAAAATAAAGAAACACCCAAACCAATCACCTCTGACAACTGGTATGTCAAAATGAGTCCGCGGAAGTGTTCAGACAGGAGTACAGTCCATACCACACCGTATATGTGCATATTTAATCGAATCAAGATAAACAAATTTGAAAAACAAATGATAGATAACTATGATATAAAAAGAAGTAACTAAGTACCCTACTAAGCTGAGATAAAATATGTTATCCCAAAATTATCGAATTCAATAAAATATCTTAAAATCTTAAATGAACTTCATTTGACTGAGTTATAGTAATTTAAAATTCTAAATCAAATTCACTAAATCGAGATAAAATATCTCAAAACCCTAATTTGAATTCACTTACTCGATCCAAAATAGTTTAAAATTGAAAAGAAATTCATAGCTATAAAATTTAGCTAAATTTAGAGAAATTAGTTCTCAAAATATAAATTGAAAAGATGGAACCCACGACACCAATTCTTGTATTCCTGACCTTAGTAGGCAAAACCGAAACTCGAAAAAAACTAAACAAGAAATACAAAGTAATAAAAGATATCTACGGGAATTATAACCACTTATTTTTTACGTCACGAATAACGCATTTTATTAAGATGATTGAAAACGCTGCCCCTGTGAATGTACGATCAGTCTACCTATCAGATATCAACAAATAAGAGAAAAAAAAAACAAGTCAATAAAATGCTGCAGGATGATGTGATTAGATCAAGTTATGATCATTGAAATGCGCCAAATAAAGCACACCAAATAACTAAATACCTTACAGTCAATAATTTCCTATTCGGAATTTAGAGCAAGTCACAGCTGTTCTACTGCTACGGTCATCTTACTTGAGGAGGTCAGACAGTATTTTGATAAGGAATATGTTTGTATCAAATTTTTCCAAAACGTTTGATAAGGTAAACCATTGTGTCCTGAATTGGAAGCTTAAAATTCAGTTCGGGCTTAGCGATATAGCGGCAAGGTTAATCAGGAGTATTCTCTCCCTTAGATGTCAAAGGGTATTCTCTGATATAGGTTATTCATCACTCATAGCGCTCAAGTAGGGGGTACCCCAGGATTTAATTTTCGATCCATTGCTTCTGCATTCTGCATATTCAAAACCGTTGGCTACGTAATAAATTGTATTTTTTATGGATATAATCATACCAATAGGGTCATCAGCCAGGTCAAATTGTGGCTAAATGTTTCTTTTAAAGTACTTCAAACACGTCAAAGGCTGGTAAAAGTTCTAATCTTGCCTGTAATAACGTACTGTGAGGTTGTTTATAGTCTTCATTCTCTATCTCTTAGTAAATTGCAAGTGGATCTTAACGATTCAGTGCGTTATATTATTCGTAGATATGACCATGTATAAGGTTCCTTTTTTTGTGGGTAGATGAGAAATTTTTATAGACACTATTAGCCCTGTGCTTATATATAAGGGATGATTCATCGTGAGGCTCGATTTTCAATAGCCTTTTTTGACAGATCACGCGTGACTCTTATAAAACTGCTTCGCGATTTTTGTTCAGTATCATTTTGCAAGTTATCATGAAAGCACTAGTACCACAACAGCGTCTCCAAATTGTTCAGCTGTACTACGAAAATCAGCGTTCTGTGAGAAATGCTTCTCGTGCGATTCGAGGAATTTACGGTGCGCATAATATACCTACTGAAACCACTATTGTAAATAACATTCGCAAATTTGAGTCCCAATTTACATTAGTGGATGATACTCGACCGGTTTTACTACATCCTATAGCAGCTGTAGCTGAGGGTGTACGCGAAGACCGTGACGAATCGATTCGTTGTCTTTCTTCTAATTTTACGTGAGGATCTCGGCCTGAAAGCGTACAAAATTTAACTTTAGCAAGAATTGAAGCCAGGCCACTTGAATTTGCGTCATATTTTCTGTGAATGAGCTCTGGAAAAAATCAATGAAAATCCGATGTTTTATCGTGAAATTTTGTTCAGTGACGAAGCCCATTTCCGGCTCAATGTATACGTTAATAAACAAAATTAAAATATTTGGGCTGATAAGCAGCCTCAATAATACCAAGAACTAATATTACATCCATTAAAAACGACGGTATGGTGTGGTTTATAGGCTGGTAGAATCATTTGTCCATATTTCTTCAAAAATTAGGCAAATCAGAATGTTACCGTCAATGGTAAACGTTATCGCGCCATGTTAACGGACTATGTGCTTCCTGAAATTCAAGCACATGGTTTCGGTGAGCTCTGGTTTCAAGAAGAAGGCGCTACGAGTTATACAGTGCATGAAACAATGGACTTGTTGAGAAATCATTTTGGTGAGCACTTAATTTCATGTTTTTCTACTGTAAATAGGCCGCCTAGATCATGCAATATCACTGATTTGGATTTTTTTCTCTGGGAATATGTAAAGTGTTAGGTCTTTAGGAATAAGCCAGCTACAATTGACGGTTTGTAAGAGAACATTACTTGTGTTATCCGCGAGATACCAGTCGCTATGCTCGAACGAGTCGCCCAAAATTTGACCTTCCGAATGGACCACCTCAGAGGTTTACATGATATAATTTTCAAAAAGAAAATACCGTGAGTTGTTTTTTTAAACGACAATAAAAATTTTAAGTTCACTTTCAAATTAACCATATGTGTTTTGTTTTACATTATAAATCAAACTTCACGATGAGTCACTCTTTAGTAGTGTGAGATTGTGAGCTTTTTATTCACTAAAAAATACCTCCCTTATGCAAACTACAACTGAATTTACACTCAACAAGCAGTTCTTTTTTCGCGTTTTATTTTGCTTTGATAAGATATTTTACAGGCGATTTTCCATTGAAGTTTCCTACGTACTTTAAAAACTAAGAGCTGCTGATCACCGCGTCAAGGATATGTTGAACTGAAATATTCATATGTCCTTGTAGTCGATTTTTGTGTTTTCGCCCAAACATTTAAATTTCGTTCGGGACGTTTTCGACTATTAGTTGTCTGTGATTATCATCGTTTCTAATGTACCACGGAGTATTAACGAACCCTCGAAGAACTTTGTTTTGAAATGTCCATAAGACGTTAACTTTACTAGTTTTGGTACAACTCCAAAGCTGTATACCATATGTCCAAGCCGACTTACGCACTTGCTTATATAGCAGCAATTTGTTTTCTTAACTGAGCTTGGAAACTTTGCAAGAAGCCAGTACACGTCTCTATACCTAATCTAAAGATTCTCACGTTTTTCTGAACGTGTGCTCTCCATTTAAGTTCAGCGTCGAGTGTCATACTAAGATATGTGGCCTCGTTCGCGAAAGGAATTTTTACTGCGTTGATAAACACAGGTAGATTGTCAGTTTTCTTGAGAGTAAAGTTCAAATGGACAGACTTCTTTTCATTTCTTTTCTTTTTCTTTCTTTGTCCAATTGTTAATCCGCATGTTCGACGGTTTTAGCTATTGCCAAAATGGCAGTGTCATCAGCAAATGTGGCTAGCACAGTATCTTCCATTTACGGTATGTCGCGGGCAAAAAGCGAATATAGCAGAGGGCCAAGGACACTATCTTGCGGCACCCTCGCATTTATTGTCTTAAAATTGGAATATTCGTTTCCTTGTCTGACACGGAAGAGTCGGTCATCCAGACATGAATTTAAAATATGAGTCAATTGCTTGAGTAGGACTTGTCGAAGTTTATATTTTAGGCACTCGTGCCATACCTTATCAAAAGCTTGCGAAATGTCAAGGAATGCGCTTGAACAGACTAGCTTACACCAGATTGTTCGTTCAATTACATTGGTTATTCCATGCACTTGCTCGCTAAGCCAAATTAATGATAGGGCAAGAGGCAATTTGTGTCATTAATTGGTTTAAGGCGATTAAGTAAGAATCGTTCGAAGACCTTTGATATAATCATGAGGAGCGATTAGGCTGGACTTCAGTCAGCGGTTTGACGGGTTTCGGCACCATAATAACTTCGGCAACTTTCCACTGATGCGGTACATTTTCTAGTCTGATAGTGGCATTTAGAATATGGAGCAGCTTTACCAAACCTATTTTCGGTAGCGCTCTAAGTATCTCTCCGTAATTAAGTCATATCCGGGGTTTTATTGGACTTAGACGTGTCTATAACCTTTCCTATTGGAAAGTTCGTCGTTACGTCTAGCGTATTGACATTGTCTGAAAGCACTTCCCCGTCGAATGGTTTGAACGTTTTTGCCAAGCGAAAATGTTATTTTTTCATTTATCTTCTTTCGTCCAATCATCCTAGTTTCTTCTTATTGGCGCTTCATGTATTTGGGGTTTTCGAAGACTTTTTATGGCTCTCCATAAGGAGTAATTGGTTTTTTTTTGTCGCTGTGAGGCTTTCTAGGTAGTTATTAATACCTTGGTGATAAAAGTCCTTGATCTATTTTTTCATCAAGTTGCATCAAGTTGCAAGTTGATATGGCGTTCTAAGCGGTGCAAAATCTATTTGGAAATCTTCCCAGTGAGTTTTTTTGTTGGATAATCTGGGTGTTCTTTGTTTCTTAACCAAGGATTCGCACAGTAAAAAGATAATTTGTGATTGATCGGAGTAAAGATCGAAGCTTTCTTCAACTTTACCGTAACTAGCATTTACTCCTTTTCCGACAAAGAAGTCTATCAGATCACGTATTTTGGCGACATCCGAGGACCAGTAAGTCGGTCTGCCTGTTGAGTAAAATTGCCAACCACATTCCATGCCAGCACTGTAAAGAGTTTTCGTTTTTTTCTATTTTGCAGCGCGATTGGCAATAGATTGAGGATATACTAAAAAAGTAATTTTTAGTTCTAGCACGTACCGTGGTCATTTGAAATTTGTCAAGTTCAACTTGTGCTTCCAGAGAGTGTTCAATGCAGTCCTTTATAAAAAGGGATGACCCGTGTGGTAGTCGCGGTAACCTTTTAGTTTCAACTGTCAAGTGAGTTTTAGAAATTAAACATATGAGTATATCAACTGCTTTTTCCTAAATAAAAATATTTGGTTCATCAAGCCTTTTCTGTAGGCTATTGGCATTCCACGCAATAATATCGAGCTTCTTTGTCATGGTTGTTTAAACAGATCTGCTTCGAGATTAAGAAGCGGTTCGACTATTAATCTTATTTGTTTAAGTCAGTTTTTCTAGACTCTCGAGGATTACTGAGAAAACATTTGGGCCAGGATTAGGTGATTCAGAGTTGGTCGTATTTGCTTGCGCCGCTGTTTACGCGTAAGTGTTTCCACTTTTAACTTGAGCGTTGTTATTTTTGTCGATGTTGTCATTGGTGATCACGGCCATCACGGCGTTTGCTATCTTTGCCTTCCTTAAAGGATTTGGGGTTGGACCGCTGTTATGATTTCTCGTACATCGTTTTTGTAATTTCTTCGCGAATTCACAGCTATAATAGTGGGCTGGTTTTCCGCTCCAGTTCATGCATATCGCTGAGGGCTCTTTCGCGGCACTGCACTCTGGCGAGGCTCCTTCTGACGGTAGGCCTGAGTATGGGTAATCAGTTTCGAGTTTTTTCGCGGAGGTTCAATTTTAACAAAAAGTCCCAAAATTGAATTTATAGAATAAATCTTTCATAGGTTTTCGGTTTTGTCGAAAGCTTGCCTAAAAAGGGGGAGACCGCGTCTTGTGGTCATCCCCTCGCCTTTAAGTATCTAGTCTGTTTCTCGGACTAACTCTTCTCGTCCATGTTAAAACTTGAGTTTCGCGGGCAGTAAATTCACAGATGAGACTCGATTTTAGATTGCATCTTAATTGCATCTAGTTCCCTTTGGAGTTCGGCGCAGAGCAATTCCATATTTTGGAGCCTGGCGCGTTCGAGATTTTGCAACTTATTCAGTGTAATACTAACACCCAAAGCTACCGAATGTACTTGGTCTTTGCTTCGCACGATTTTTTCTTCGATTCGCGTGTTGGAGATCTCGTAACGATTTTGAAATGGGCAAAAAAGCAATATTTTAGCTAAAACCGATATACATAGCTATGTTCTTATTTTGGAAGAGTAACTGACAAAAACACAAGTGCTTTAATCGCCGTAACTCATCGCGTCGGTTTTTCAATCATGCCGATTACGAAACTCATTTCCAACCCAAATTAAATTTATTAGAAATTCATCAAAATTTTTTGAAATTTTTTTAAAGTGCAATCCTTCTACAGTTAGTTTAAAAAGCTAAGTACTAAAAAGTTGTATTGTATTTCAAATTAATTTAATAAGTACAATGAAATGAAAATGGATTCAACAATACAAATTGGGAAAGCGTAAACCAATACTATTTAGAATTTTTATTTTTACTAATTTATTTCCCACAGGTGTGCATATATTTGCCTTGACTAAGTGTGTCATGTCAATACTAAGCCGCAACTCTAAAGGCTTATTATTTGCGTGGTTAAGTCGAAAAGGCGGTAATAAATTCTATAACAATTGAGATTCTACCAAATTTTAAAGACGATGACATGCATGAAACTCGAACCCAGCGCACATAGACGGCCATAAAACTAACTGATGGTTTGCAGATGCTGATTGAATATGGGTGCACAAATTATGCTATAACTGTATTAACAATTTTCAACGAAATTTTGATATACTAAGAGAGTTGACCCAAACTGATATTTTTTCTCCAAAAACTTCGGCAGTAAATGTAGATTTCAAAATATGTAATTTGAATTTGTTCTTATTATTATTATTTTTTTTTTTTTTGGAAATTTATCTTTTTTCTTCTATTACCTTTGTGCAAATCAATTATACCGTGCTGTCTAGGATTGACTAGGTTTGAATTTTTTATTTGTTGTGAGGTTTAGAAGTCTAGTTTTTATCCCAACTGTGATGGTACACACAAACATATATATCGAAATTGAAATATCAAATTCAATCGAGCATGCCTAGAGAATGACAGCTCAGGTCTAACGACGTCAACGGTGGATGTCATGCGGAATTCACTTTGCACTTCATGCCTACTGGCCCAGCGAGATTCCGTGGTTGTCAACGACAGTTACTCGTTTACGATCGACGAGAATGCTGACGCAATTAGTTGTAACAATAATAGGTTTTATTGAGGATCGTCCAGGTTATTCGAAATAGGTGGAACACCTGAAGATTCTTACGAAGGTCGAGTGGATGACAGATAGGCTAGATTGGTCAAGACCAAGTTTTTAAAGAATAGATAGAGAAGAGGAATGGACTAAAAGGAGAACTGCTTATTCTTTAGTCCGACCTTATTAAAAGCGTGAGTATGAAGAGTAAGACAATGAGATAAGAAGATCTAGAGTTTCGGTTATTAATAGAGTAGAGTAGAGTAGTAGACAGGCAGAACAGGGGGATAAGATGAAAAGAGCGCATCGTTAAGTGGAGCTTACACTTTTCAGCGAACGTTGCGTAGGTGGAGCTTAAAAATAATTGCTTTATAAATGAAGTACATTAGATGGTAAGGTCTACTAATTCACTAATTCACTTCTCTCAGATTCACGATAAAAAAGAAACACCCAAGCTAGTCTCAGTGGAAAGTATTTTTTAGAGGCGTGAAAATCTAGAAAGTTCTCCGTCTATGTGTTTTTTTTTTATAATAAGCGCACTTAGACGCTCCTATTCTCAACTTTTTAGGTCAGCGGTGGCCCTTTTCAAGGAGAAGGCATTCATTTAGTTAAGGATGAACTGGTTTTTGAGTTAAAGAAAGAAGAATAAATTGAAGTGTGCGTAATCATTTTGTTTGCAAGAATCTCTGATCTGTTATTAGGGGGTCAAAAGTTGAGGGTAGCTAACATTAATTTTTTTGAACCCAGATATGTGTTTTGATTATCTCGCATCTAACAGCTGGTTTTGCACCTTTTGTTTCTAATCCCGCAGTTGGTACGTTGAGTCAAATCGACCATCAATTTCTTAGAGTCAAATATTTGGCGCCTTTAACTTTGGTTCCGGTCTTGGCCGTCAGAATACTTATTATTTTTATTATTATCAAGGGAACGATACAAATTAATTTGTAGAGTCCGGCATTTAACGCCGGGGTACTATGCCCATGTGGCGCGTTTTGTCAACAGCACGCGGAGTACTGAGTTCTCATGTGGTCGCCCACCTACGTACTTACCGCGCCCAACACTGTTTGATTTCGGTGATCTAGTGGGAACCGATGCTTTCAGTGTGGCGAGGCCATTGACAGGTCAGAATACTTTCAAGCGCACCCTTTATAAACACATCCTACTAGTAAGTATGATTTGATCTCCCCTATGGAGTGCGTTATTGCGAAACAAAGTTACTGTTGGGACGATTTGATCCTACGTACCAGAGTTTGTTACTTTTTTGTTTTGAGTTGTTAGTCATCACCGCCATTTTGATGTGTCCAACCCTGAAGATTTGCGGCTTATTAAAGACTATTTATTGGATGATCGCGATGGTAATCATTTGTCAGATTTTTCAAGTAATGACGAAATAAAGGAGGAAACGCCAGAAACGATAAAAAAAATTGTTCATATGGAAAGGACAAAAAACCAGATGGTCTAAAGAAATGCCAGTTTGTATCATTCGAACAAGACAGCACAATATAGTAAGTAATTTTTTGGGAGTTTGGGAACAGCAAAGCGAGCTAAGTCAGCTTATGAATGTTGGGCATTGTTTTTGTCAAAAAAATTATTGTATCGGAAAATATGCAATTTTAGACGTAATATTGTGGGGTTTTAGAGGAAGGTGTCCATTTCGGATTTATGTACCTCTCAAACCAAATAAATATGGCATAAAGACATATGCAATAGTGGATGCTAGAATGAATTATACTATAAACTTAGAAGAATATACCGAAACCCAACCTTCCGAAGAGTTTTATGTTAGAAACAAACCGGGCGATGTAGTTGAACGACCTTGCAAACCACTGTTTAAGCGAACAGAAATGTGACAATTGACAATTGGTTCACATCGTATCCTGTAGCAATAAAGATGCTGAAAGTACATGGGCTAACAATTGTTGAGACTGTGAGAAAAAATGAAGCACAGCTGCCGATAAAATTTATTGACCCAAAAGAAAGAGAACTTTGTAGTAGTCTGTTTGGATTTCAAGAACATGCGACATTAGTGTCATATGTACCAAAAAAATCCAAAGTCCAAAATGACAATGCACCATTACGGAACTATTGATAAGAGCACTGAGGACGCAAAAAGAAAAACAGAAATGATTACATTTTACAATGCTACAAAAAGAGCAGTAGACGTGGTTGATAGGATGAGTGCACGTATTAATACATTACGAAATTCGAGAAGATGACCATTGGCAACGTTTTACAAACTACTCAATATAGGCGGAATCAATGCTCTTGTTATTTATCGAGCCAACAATGCTACCGATACAGAAAGAAGAGTTTTTCAGAAAAAAATAGGTGAGTGTTTGCACAATGTATAAGTATAAATAATATGCTGAAAATATTATGCTGATAGCTAAATGTATTGGGTATGTAATTTAATTCGTGCGGTTTTTTTTTTTTTCAAAATTTGAACATTTATTTAAGCCAAACCTGTACAAAAGTATTATTCAAAGTATTGCCCATCTGAAGCTGTGACTTTTTCCCATCTTTCTGGCAATTTGTGGATCCCATCCCAAAAGAACATCCAAGAATGAATCAAGCCAATTTTTGATATTCTGCTCTGATGTGAACCGTATTTCAGTGATGGCGTTCTGCATCGACCGGAACAAATGGTAGTCAGAAGGGGCAAGGTCTAGGCTATAAAGCGGGTGGGGTAAGACCCATCCATCCCATCCCATCCACTGTTTTCCAAATAGTTCTTAACCGGAATAGCAATGTGGGACCGAGCGTTGTCATGATGGAAAATTATTATTATTATATACGTGTCTGGTCGTATATTCCGCGCGTTTTTCGGCTACTGCTCTCTTCAAACGGATTAATTGTGTTCGGTAGCGTTGTCCATTGATGGTTTCACCCGGTTTTAGCAGCTCATAATACAGCACACCCATCTGATCCCACCAAATACAGAGCATTACCTTCACGCCATGGATATTCAGCTTTGCCGTTGATTTGGCTGGTTGGCCGGGTTTCATATCTGATTTTTTGCGCTTGGGGTTGTCGTAATGGATCCATTTTTCACTACCAGTAACAATCCGATGCAAAAATGACTTCCTTTTGTGGCGTTCCAGCAGCATTTCGGACATGCAAATCCGCCTCTCGACGTCTCTCGGCTTGAGTTCATGTGGAACCCAATTTCCTTACTTTAAAATATATCCAGCGGCTTTCAAGTGTTTTGAAATGGCTGCTTGAGTGACACCCAAAGATTCTGCGAGCTCTTCTTGTGTTTGGCAACAATCTTCATAGAGTGCTTCCAGGTCTTCATCTTCAAACTTTTTTGGCTGCCCAGGACGTTCATCGTCTTCCAAACCAAAATCAGCACTTCTAAATCGTGCAATCCACTTTTGACACATTTGCTAAGCTAGCGCATATTCACCATAAGCTTCCACCAAAATACGATGACTTTTGGCAGCAGTTTTCTTCATATTAAAGTAATGAAGAAGAACTCCCCGCAAAAACACTTTATCAGGTACAAAACTCGACATATTTGAGTGAAAAAAAATTATTGTTGTTTACGCTTCAAATGAATGACATATACTGAAATGACGTACAATGACAGTAGCTTTCAAACGCATGTTCCAATGGAATAATACAAGTTACGCCATCTCTTAGCAAACCGCACGAATAGACCCAAAAAAAGGGGTCGTTGTGCAATTTTAAATACACTAAAACTGCCAGGAATATTCCAATTACATTTGCCTAGAGCCCACAAAACTATTTTGCGAAAATTGCGTAAATTAGGCAACTTTTCCATTCTGTAAATATTTTTTTTTTTTGTATTTTTTTTTTTAATCACATACTTTATTAAAAAACAATAAAATAAGTGATTTTTGGTTTTTAATTCACTTTTTACCCTTTATGTACATGAATAGGTAAGTTAAAAAAGTTACAAAAAAAAAGTCAATCCCAAAATCGCAATATTCGCGCGAAAAGTCATTGGGTTGTTGTGACCCAACGTTCCAGGTAATGTGATTTTTTTTTAACGTACCCACTGTAGAGCTTATACTGTAAGTATTTTATTGAAAAAATATACTAATCTTTTTATGAAATTTTTTTGACAAATGTATAATAAATACTCTTTAAACAGACTATAAGAAATTTTGATATTATCATTATCAAATCATGGGAGGACGAAAGCATGCCCGATGACTGGAATATCAGCTCTATCTGTCCTAGAACAACTATCGAGGCATATCCCTACTAAGCATCGCGTATATTATCCTATCCAGTGTACTGTATGAAAGTCTCAAACCGTTTTGCACTGCACAAATTGGCTAATACCAGTGTGGCTTCCAGCCCGGAAAATTGACATCGGACCAAATGTTCACATTAAGACAAATCCTGACCAACGAAATGCAAGTCAACTCACACCACCTTTTCATCGACTTTAAAGCCGAATATGACAACTTACATCGCACTGAGCTATATAATATGATGCTGTCCTTGGAAAACTGGTCCGGATGTGTCGAACAACACTAGAAAACTCGCGATGCGCCGTGCAATGCAGAAGTAGAAACTCCGAACTATTCCAAATCTGCACAGGATTTCGGCAAGGAGACGCGCTGTCATACGACTTCTTCAACTTAGTACTTGGCCAGATAGTACGACGAGCAAAAGTCAACACTGAAGGTACTTAATTCTTCAAGTCCGTCCAGCTTCTGAAATACGCAGATGACATTGATATATTCGCACGTATCCAGGTTGAAACCTTTACGGCAATTCAAGAAGAGACTAAACGAGTCGGTCTTAAAGTAAATGAGGAAAGTACGAAATTATGCTCCCAGCTAAAAACTTTTCCGTCGCACATCAAAATGCACAAAATGTCATTATCAATAACTACAACTTTGAGGTAGTAAAGGAGTTCACCAACCTCGGTGCAAATGCTAACTCCGCAAATGACATTATAGTATAAATAGTATAAAACATTAGAGTTACATAAGGCAACAACTTGTTTCAATACTGCTAACGCAAAGAGTCAAAATCATGCTCTATAAAGCGTTAATCTTGCCAGTCTTGTTTTATGGAGCCGAAAGTTGGACGATAAGTAAGACAGTGGAACAAGTTTAAGGCTCTTTTGAAGGAAAAACGCTTTGTCGAATATTTCTTCCTCTCTGTGAAAAGAGCGTATGGAGAAGAAGACACCACCGCGAACTCTACATATGAGATATACAAAGATGTGGATATACTACGGAAGGCAAAAATACGTCGCCTTCACTGGCTCGGCCACATCGAGTGGATGGACGATAATGCTCCAGCTCAGAGGGTCTTCGGTCCAAGCCACTAGGTTAGAGAAGAAAAGGAAACCCGAACGTCTGGTTTAAAGATCAAGCGATGGCGGATATAAGGCAGCTTGATCTTTCCAACGTATTGATGAAAGGTTGCAGTTGCTAAGATTTTGGCCCTCTAAGGGTTGTAAGCATGATAAGTAAGTAAGTAAGTAAACATAGATTTATTGTATAATGAGTACTTTTTTCTAGCAATGATTTTTCATGTAAATATCATTTTTATTGTAACAACCACTTACTGCGCTATTGTGATTCCAAAAGATATAAGCTGGCGGTTCTGGTGAATTTAATATAACACAAGTTAAATTAATAGTTGAACCACTTTCAATATACATATCTGGCGCCCCAATTATTTCTGTAGAAGGTTCTGTAAAAAAATTAAAAGAGTAAACTTATTGGTGTAATATGAAAATATGTGCATACCTATACATGTAGAAGAAGAAATAATTAAAAACAAAACCCAATACTAAAGAAAAGTGAGCTGACCCTTTGGCATATTTTCGGAAAATAGAGACGGTTTCAACAAAGCCTTTTGCGGTAACAAGTGAGACACTTTTCCATTTAAAATGATGTATCTATTAAAAGCTTTTGCTCTAACATCTTTGTATCAAAAGTTATTTAAGGTAACGGAAAATTAATTAACAAGCAGAAAGTTTGCGCCAAGATTTATCTAACTATTTATGATAATATAATATTCATCGAAAAATGATCACAATATTTACCAAACATAGGTAGCACAGTATTTGCGATTTTGGGATTCTAATACAATATAATATTTTTTAAATAACTAAGACGATTCTGGCCGAAATTTTGAATTAGTAGTTCATTTTTTTAATTAACAAATTCATATTTGCGTACGTAAACATTTTGATAGACTGCTATTGTTTTTCCGACCTACCCCACAGGCTGCGATAGCCTCGATTGTTCAATTACCAGAAAAATGAATGCTAATCTGGTTATTAACAGTGAGTTTTACGGTAAATCGTATCATGCTCTTTGTGCCGACTTTGAGCAAAAAGTCGATAACTCATCTCAAAGACTACAGTAACAATTTCCACTTTTTCCGCGACGAATGCAAAGAGGTCTCTCCGTCCCACATAATAATCGCAATAAAGTGCCTTAGTGACGTATTAAGTAACGGTCATACTGAAAATAAAATATGTTTAAAAAAATTCAGAACCAGTTTCCGAAGATTGATGACATCACGAAAAGTGTTGAGGACCTCTCCAACACTATCTATCAATTACCAACATCAGTAAATCAAAATTTAAAATTTTAGATAAACAAATGACACATTTCACAAAACCTTCAAAGTCTACTGAAAATTTCAACATTAACTGTAGTACTCGTCAGTATACTAGAATCATTATTTTTTTTAATTCCGTTTGGACTGGGCATGTCCATCAAGTGGCCCTTATGAAGCAGCTTATTCATCCCGGGACCGCTTTTGCATTATTTCAGGGTGATAACTTTCCTTGTTCTATACTACGCCGTCTTTCGTACAGATCCCTTTCTCGTTTGAGCTTAGGGGTTCCGATACATGTTTTTATCCTCTTTGTAATACTTTAAGATATATCTTTTGGCGATGTAAAAAAATTTAGCTCATGACTTTTCGTGTCCTTCTATGAGGATGTGCTCTGGCTTTCTTCTCTCTTCTTGGTTTTCGGCAAGGTTTCGATTAAGGATGATACTCAATTCCAGATATATTCAATTGAGATCATCCTCGATATAATATTTTCGGGATATATAACCTATCTCCGATTCCAGTTACTATCAAACTTTCGATACGCAGAGCTCTGCGTCTCTGTACTGCTGCCATCTGTTTCCTGTGAGCAGCAGTTTCATGAGCAGCCTTCTTCTTGTGCTCCCTCTTGGTCCTCTAACGTTTGCCATAAGCCTGCTTCGTAATGCAGTCACTTAAGCAGCTCGCTCGCAAGCGGATTAAATATGATACCAGAAAGAGAAATTGGAATCGATAGTTTTTCCAAAGTACTTTACCGCGTTTTTGCTGGTGAATACTTGTGGTCCTATAGAGAATACAACTTGCGTCGGGATATGTTTCTAAGTCCGTGTTGTCTTTCGGAGAGGTCTCCTGCTCTTTGGATTGCATTGGTGAGCCGCGGTTTCGGTAGTTTCTTTAGTAGTTTCCCTGCCTTATCCAACATGCACAGCGGTATATGGGTTTCAGAGGAATTTTTGTTTTCCTTTGCTAATTAACGCTAGGTGTTGTACTTTCGAGTCCTTAAAGAAAATCCCATCTTTTAGACAGCTGTTGTACATATTTAAAAGTAGCTCGGTAGGCCCGGGCGATGGCCTTAAGCACTTCCGCTGGTATGCCGTCAGGCCCTGGAGCTTTCTTATTTTGCAGTGTATTCGCATCAGCTCCTCTCCCTTGAACATTGGGATTTCTTGTCGTACAGGGGAGGTGTTTTGTCACCTAGATGGATGGGTTGTGATTGGTTGGATGGGTTGGCAAGAGAGTATCCACTATCGTCTGCATCGTCTATACACTCATGGATGGCGTAGTTGATCGTGCACCCAGTTTGCGCATCACTATTTTATGACCCAGTCCCTAGGGGTCGTTGCTTACATTTTGGCGGAGTTCCTCCCCGAGCAGTTTCTTCGTAGTGCGGCAATCTCGGTGGTCCACCAGTATACCGGTTTCCTCTCGTTCCTATGGCTTAATCGCGACTTGGAGTAGTTGCACGCCCGGTAGACAAGTCACATTGTGGCTTCCGCTTCCGATTCTGCAGTGCTCGTCATTTGCAGCAGATCTTCTTTCACATTTTCTATTATACAGGTAAGGAGATCCACAGGAAACCTATCTACCTGCCATCGAGAGATTCAGCTCACGAGTGTTCACGAGCCTTGCTCGGTCTTTAAGTCATAGACGATATATTGGTGGTCAGTGCAGTTACATTGAGCTGTAACTAAGCGGCCATCTCGAGGATTTGTTGTCCTCTCGAGTCCGTTGTAGGCATACCCCATTCTATTGCCTTGGTATTGAAATCGCCCACTAAAATTACTCTGCCATTGACTTCTCGCACGGTGTCCTCAATAGCGTTTAGTTTTCCTCGAAATTCCCTAGATTCTGTTCCGTGAGCTGTTATTCGGAGAGCCGTTTCGGTTGGTTTTCCAAATAGCAGCTGTGCCTGTTAAGTCTGTGAGCCATCCTGCTTCATCTCTATTTTTTAATTGTTGGCTAATAATGATTATATAAACTTTCAGGTCAAATCTGAGCTGCCTAAGGATATCATTTGCTGTGCAGCTTCTGTTTTATGCTTTGGTTCTTCTAGGGCCCATCTGAAAACCAGACAAGAGCCCGTTCCCGGCATGTGAGATAGTGGACCCACCTTTACATTAGACGCAGCACATATGTTGACTAGTTGTCCTAAATACTGAGTCTTATGTGCAGAAATCCTTGCGTATAGCAAAGTCGTCCTTGTCGAGCCGAATAAAAAAGAAAAACATTTTTATACAATACTACCCCACAAGTGGTCGTGTGCTAAGTGTTGATTGTTCGAGGTAATTGAATCGAAGAGCTGGTGCAACGAGGTGCAACAAGGTGGAACAATGAAGCAACGCTTAAGTACTGGTGTGTGATTTTTTTCTAAACGATAGATTAGATAATATTAAATAATAACCATATATACAAAATAAATATAAATAAAAACATTAAAATATAATCGTGTGTGGTATTTGGTATTTAGCAAGTCTAATAAATTCTACGATTTTAGGATGAGCAAAAGCAAGATTTTAAATTGGGTTGATGCAATTCAAACAATTGCACAAGATATAAATGCTCCAGCCTGCATACACGGTGAGTGAAGGAGTGAAGGAGCCCCCGTGGAACACGCAGTAGAGCATGAATATAACTTAGGTTTTGCTCCAGGTGGGGTACCTGGAGCGCGCGAATTTGGAAGCAGCTTGGTTAAGGCCGAGGTTCATCCCGGATTGTAGCGCCACCTTAAGTAGTTAGATAAGTAAGTTTATAGAGGTAATTTTGCACGTATAATAAAAAAAGTTAATTGGAGCGGTTTATGGTATAAAATACATTGGTTTTCTTTTATTTTAGCATCCACGTAAAGAGTATTAATTTAATATACTGTAGACTTCGATTCATAATTATCCAGTGTCATGGTTTATGCAATTATTTTCACTTCATTGGCAGCGGATTAAACGGCAACAGCTTTCGGATCTACACGATGAAGTTTTACTCCTCCAAATATACGAGTACATAAGGGTACACAGCTGCTTCTGAATTTTAAAACGCTAAATCAAATCGATCACATTCCAATAGACATAAAACTTGCCTTCAGCATTCTGGACGTTCGAAATTTACTGGCAGTCAATATTGACTCTAATCACCCCCTTTTTGCAGCCAAGGTGAGTACCAGTCGGTGCTGAGAATATGAAAAAACTTATTTTGAACGATGAATGGGATTCCAGCATCCTTTGCTTAACTATAGATACATAAGTTTCCGCAACATTGCATACAAGATTTTATCTGCCATACTGTGTGAACATCTGAAACATCTGATTGGCCTTAACCAGTATGGTTTTAGACCAGGAAAATCCATTATCAAGCAAATCTTCTCCAAATCGTCACACAACAGAACTCTACCCAGGAAAGGCACCTGGAAGCTATCGGAAATCTGGCATCAGATTGTTGCTTTTTAAAACAGCTCTCAAATGCTTAATTTCCTGGGAGCCCTTAGACGACAATATCCTGAAAGCCAGGTTCCGGACTAGAGTACGTCGCGTCACCATCACACATTGTAACGCCCCAACGGAGCTCTCTTCTGTCGAGGAGAAGGAGGTATTTTATAACCGGGTTAGTGTTGCTTATGACAGTACACCACGCGGAGACATCATAATGATAATGGGAGACTTGAATGTCAAGTTCGGCTATGACAATAATGTGCTCAGGCATGTTATTGGAAAGCATGGTACTGGCGACCGCAATGACAATGGCGAGCGTACCTACCGTACTATAGAGTGTTATAATTATATCGTGAGAACAGTTTTTTTCGCACCTAAACACATGGCAACAGGGCCAAAGAAAAAGCATGAAATTCGGTTGACCAATCTTTCGGAAGACTCACTGCCCCAACTTCAACCTAAAAGGCACAAACTTCCTCTTTTTCGGATGAATTTCCTTCTCTGCATATGGCTTCTTCCCTTAAAAATCCTCGTTTCGTGCTTATCTCACGTAAATCTCTCCTGAGAGGCAACTAAAACCGATAAGCGTTTTTCTGTTTAAAAAACATCGACAGGATAAGAATATGACCATATATCCCAACTTAGGGACGGGAACCTTTTGATTTTAGCTACAAACCAAAGAGTCGCTGACAAATTTCCTTCAACTAAAACTCTTCTTAACACATACCCAGTCACTATATTTTGCACTAACAACATAATTCCTGTAGGAGGAAAATTTACTCCGCCTGTTTAAGCAATGTGAACGAGTTTGAGGTAGTTGCTGAAATGAAAAAAACAAAAAGTTATCGGCGTGTTTAAGTTTACAAAAAAATATGATAGTATCGATCACCCAACGGGATTAATTCTCATTACTTTCGACCTTTTCCAAACTCGTAGCACAGTTGAAATCGGCTGGTATACCACAAAAGTAAGAGAATACATACCCAATATTGCTTTGGACCTCACCTCACTCAACAACTCTTTCAAATCACCTATTTCAACAATCACCAACAAATTACTAAAAAATAGCACTTACTTTCAAACTGCGTCTGACCATGGTGATTCCGATAGCTAAATTTTCTTTTAATATTCCAACAGCACATCCCCTGTTGACCGATACCGTATTATCGTCAAATCCTGGACGCCCGTATACTCAACCCGATCAGCTTCCCTTCTCCGGATATCACACTAACAAACTCCCAAAACTCGATCACTTTGAAACTCTGCAATAGAACATGAATGGTTTAATAAACAGCTATAACGAACTAAGTATACTAATAAAAAGACTCATTCACCAGCTGTTATGCCTATGCAAGAAACTCACTGCCCCTATCAATTTACCCCAATCCTCGCTTTTGAAATTCTTCTAGATACCAAATTCACCATTGTTGCGCTATATACATAAACTTTCCGATCAACAATTCACCAAATCTGACATAATAAATATCCTAAGCCAAGTGCAAATCCCAGTGGTAAATTTTATGGGGATTCAAAATAACGAACTCGAGAGGCGCAATGTGTGAAGGCTTATTTTTAGAATCTTACCTCATGGTACTTAATGATGGGTCACGGAAACATCTTTCCACTCACGGCACAATAACTAATATTATACAATAAATAATATATTATTCTGGACAACCCTTGGAATAGTGATCATTTCCCTAATATCACATAGATTAAATTTTAGATTTAAAACCGATCAAACTGCCTTTGTTTTAACAAGCTCATTTTAGACTATTTATCGCCATACTCTTCTTCACCTAACATCAACAAAGAGGCGGCTGTGTTTTTAAGAGCGATTTTGACGGCCGCAAATATACCGATCCCTCGAAGCAACCCTTGTTCTAATAAAACTCAAATTAATGGTAAATTTAATATCTTAAGGAGTGAGAAAATGGCAGCTTCGCGCTGTACAAGGGCTATTTGAAAATCAACCTCCGAAATGAAAAATATTTTTAAAAAACCACAAACATTAATTTTTTGCACAAAATAGTTTTATTAACATCTAAATTTTTTTTCCGTTTAAATTTATACATTTTTGGAAACGTGAGACGAGCTTTTGTATATCCTCCTTAAAAAATGTCACCGCTAATGCGGTAAGGCATTGATTCACACCGTTCATAAGTTCCTCATTACTTCCAAAATGTTGAGATGCAAAGGATGATTTCAATTTTCGGAAAAGGCAATAATCACTTGGTGCCAAATCAGGACCAGGCAGAGTAGGGTGATCAAAAATATCTAAATTGAACTCCTCCGCTAAAATTTTTGTGCTTTCAGCAATGTGTGGTCGTGCGTTTCTATGCAGAAGCACCACACCTTTGGTAAGCATTCCTCGTCTTTTGTTTTGGATTGCTCTTTTCAACTTACGTAGAGTTTCACAGTAAACCGCCGAATTTATTGTATTTCCAAGTTCCATAAACTCGTCAACAATGTGCCTTTACTGTCCAAAAAAACTGTGGCCATAATTTTTCGATAGGAAAAAGTTTGTTTAAATTTTTTGGGCTTGTTTGAGAAATGAGTGTGCATCCATTGCTCTGACTGTTCTTTGCTTTCTAAGTTTACATACTGGACCCAAGTCTCATATCCAGTCACAATTTGCTGTAAAAATTCTTCACCTTCCATTTCTAAACGTTCGATAAATGCTTTTCTGAATTGTCAGGTCTTGTGGACATCTATAAGCTCTTTTGGGACCCAACGGGCACAGAACTTATGGTAACCCAAGTTTTCAGATACGATTTTGTAGACACGATTAAAGTAGTTCCAGAACTTTCGGAAAATCTTGTCGCAAGATCTGAAATCGTAAAACGCCTGTTTTCTCTAACAAATTGGTCAACTTGATGAACCACGTCTTCGGTCATTATCGGTTTGCGCCCTTGGGCTTCTTCATTATAAATATTTTTAAATTGTCTACACCAATCACGTACCGAACCATCACTCATCACTGTATTGCCGTAAACAGCATATAACCGACGATAAATTTGAGCTGCGCCATTTCCTTCGGCTTGCAACAAACTAATTACACTTCGTACCTCAAAGGCGGCGGGAGATAAAATTGTATTCTCCATGTTAAAACGGCAACTATTAGAAAAAATAATGAATGAAAACGGTCGAAACTTGGCATATTATTAGAGAATGCACGTATGTAATGAATTGTAACACATAGGAGGTTGATTTTGGAATAGCCCTCATATATAAAAAAGCAATTGCCAAATTTCGTAGAGAGATTAAAATCAGCAAATTTCAACCCTATAAATACCTTATTTCAACCCTTTCTCCCCACTCCACACCAAAATATATCTCGCATAAAATACGCTACTTTACAAGTTTATTTGCTCCTATATCCATTACTTCTCTCAAAACTCCCCAAGGTACGGTTATATCTTCGACAAACATATATAATCATTTTGCCTCTACCTGGTCTAACTAGTCAAGGGATGAATATTTTTCAATATTATTTAACAAGAAAAGAACAGCTTCATTAAATTTGTCAATTAACGTATCGACAAAAACTAAACTTGTCGAAGTTCCGATCTCTACATTAGAACTTAAATCTTGACTATCCAAGCTTAAAGGGAAAACTCCTTCTAGAGATAGAGTTCCATACTCTATGCTAAGGAATCTTTGTGGTTCTTTCAAATCCAAAATCATAAAATTTAACAATAATATTTTCGACTGCGGCACTATTTCTCAACATTGAAAAATTGCTACTCTCCTTCCACTCCCAAAACCACAGAAAAGTTTAAAGTCCTCAAATAGCTTCCGCCCAATATCTCTCATACCTTGTATTTCCAAAGTCCTAGAAAAAATTGTTGCTAATCGTCTTCCTTAGTTCATCGAGTCAAACAAACTTATTAGCCCAAATCAAGTAGGTTTTCAACACAACAAAAGCTGCACAGACGCTCTCTTACACCTGGATTTCTATATATCAAATGCTTTATCTTCCCAAAACCATGTTACTATACTCTCGTTTGACTTCCAAAAAGCCTTTGACAAAATCGGGATACACTTAATCCTTGAAAAATTAATCTCTTGGAATGTTGGTCCTAAAATTTTTAGCTTTATCAAATCCTTCTTAAGTAGTTAATGCTTACAATACTTTTTCCTCATCGGTTCCTCTATTAAATGGAATTCCTCAAGGCTCTCCTTTGTCAGTAGTCATTTTTATTATAGCTTATAATAATTTAAGCCGCATCATATCCAGTCATTCAAAACTTAATCACTGCATTAACGCTGATGACTTATATATTATGTGCAAACACAATGCTTTATTAGAATCAAACAAATGTTTTCTAACGTTGTCGAAGACATTATTAATCGGTCCGATTTATCGGGTGCAAAGTAAGAACTCGAGAAATGTAAAACGATACATATTTGTAGAAAGAAGAATTGTTGTGTTCTAGTCTTAAAAACTAATAATAAAACTATTGAAAATGTTTCCTCTTTAAATATTCTATAACTTAAATTTACTAATAGATATCTTTGGAAAGAACATTATATAGATTTAAGAAAGAGCTTAGCTGCAAGAATCAGTATTGTGAAATATTAAAAAAAAAATATTTTATATATATGTTACCACTCTATGTCATATAACAAAGTTCTTAGTCTTAAGTAAAATAGATTATGCCTTATTTACCTTCGGTAGCGCATCTAAGAGTACACAAATTTCCATACCATCAAGCATTCCGATGCAATCTCAACGCCTTTCCAATTAGCCCAATCAAAAACATGCTAGCAGAAGCAGGTCTTCCAAATATAAAAGAATGCTTTGCACATTCAACAGCCAAACTGTTTCTGAAACTTGCCTGCTCAAACACTATCATTGACAGCGAAGTTTACTCTGTAGTTAATAACAGTAGATCAAAACGAATCAAATAAGCCATCTCCCGCTCGATACGTTTGATAAAGGAATTCCTATAAGAAGGCTACATCGGTACAGAGCCAAGTTTCCACCGTGGTCGATAAAAAAGAATTCTTTAAACATATCGTTGACTTCAAATGAACGAAAACTTCAGACACCACATCCCAGAAACTGTTTCTTGAGACTTTTGCTGAATCGAAGAATAGACCCTGGACTTTAGTCTTCACAGATGGCTCCAAAACTTAATGTGGTACCTCTTCTGCCTCCACATATGAAAATGGCAATCTCGGCAAAATAGGCATTTTAACCCCATCTGTTTCTCTATTCACCGCCGAAACTATTTTCATTCTTGAAACACTGACCTGCTTTTCAAACAAACTAGGGAAATATGTAATATGTTCGGATAATCTTTCGGTACTAAATGCAATAACTAATCCCAAATACAGAACGGAAGTGATTGACAAAATTAGAGACTAGCTAATAAGATTCCACACCAGATTTATACTTACGTGGATACCAAGCCATGTTAGGATTTTGGAAAATAGCACGCCGATGCTGTAGCCAAATATGCTCACAATAGCCCAGTCTTCCGTTTCCAACATTTTAACAAGAAGGACTTATTAAAGGAAATAAATATCAGAATTTTTAATATAGAATATTTTAATTAAGGAGAATATTCAAATCGTAATTCCCATATTTTAGTTGCACCCAGGATTTTTACCTCACTACCACTGGATACACGTTGTAGTATCAATGCTTTTTAATTTTATCGAGAATTTAAAAAATGGCTTTTTGATTTTGTCTTCAACGAAGTAACAGATTTAATCAAGCTTATACTCTAATAAATCGCGAACTTCAATTTAATTGCAATAACGATAAACTCAAAACTTATTCTCTTTGCTTTTCTTTTTCTGTTTTTTCAAAAACTTACTGCACCTTTTTTTAATTAATTATTTTTCTTAATACTAACAATAATTTAATTGATACATTCGCCATTAGTTGTCTTAAGTATGGAATGTATCTGAATATTATTCAATACATAATGAAAAACAACTTCAGACATATACCATAATTATGGTAAATATATTATATTAGTGGATATAAATTATTTTCTGATTATTAGATTATAAAATAATTCTTTTAACTATATATGTACTTTTTTTTGTTTTGTACTTTATAATGAATTGTATTGAATAATTTAATAAAAAAAAAACCCAAAAGAAACTCTAACAACGCCGCAGTAGAAATGAAACAAGGAATCACTTTTGCCAATCGCTGTTTCTTTATAGTATAGCAAGAATGCAATTGAGTAGTAAGGTCCTAGACAGGAAAACTAAGGAGACTCTGTTAAGTTTTAATCGCCAAGTGGTGTTATAATCTATCTTCACCGCTGGGAGAAAATACAACCATTAAATTATACTTCATTTGAATTGCTGATTCCAGTTGATTTGTTACCAAGAAATTCAAACCTTAAATAATTATAAATTGCTTGAAACCTGGTGAACCTACATGAGTTCACCTTAGTGTTTGACTTATCTCTCGGTCATTTACCTTTCCTTAAAGGTAAACACGCTTGATCAACTTATTGTTTACATTTTTTATGCCTACTTTAGCACTACGAGGTGTGTTTAAAATGTAATTTTGTATTTTTATAGAAAAATATTTATTTTTTCATTGATATTAATGTTGTACTCGCTCAGATATAATACACTTGTTCCAACGCTTTTTTCAATTTTCGAAGCACTTTTTGGTATAGCCTTGGGTTATTCCAGCGATGCGTGCTTTTTACGGTCTTCCTGGGTGCTTCCATTGGGGCGATTGGGCTTTGGTTTCAACGTCATAACCATATACCCATAATTCGTCATCTGTTGTGATCCTTTTGAGCAAGTTAGAGTCTTCTTCTGATCAAAATTAAGAAGTTTCGGAACAAACTTCGCGGACACACGTCACATGACCAAAACTTTCGGAAAAATTGCACGACACGAGCCAACCGATATACTAACATCCTTAGCAACTTCTCTTATAGTAATTCGATTATTTTCCAAAGCTTCAACGTTATTATCTCTTGTTGATGTGCTGGAGCGTCCAGAGCCAGGTTCGTCATTGGCATCTTCTGGGTCATCTTAAAGGAGCTTGTAACACTTGTACAAATTTGTTAAAGCAGACTCACTGTATGCCACTGTAAGCATTTCAAGTATTTTCGAGCACTTGATTCCATTTTTTACACGAAATTTGATGCAAATTCTTTGCTCCATTTTTTATAATAATGGAAAATCACCGAGCACATCATAATACGTCTAACCTTTCTATTTGTCTAAAACAAACTAAGTATGCTATATACGTAAAACTGTGAACATAGATTTCGCACCTGTGTACCAACACAGCAAGAAAAAAATCGATAATCGAATGTACGTTCCGTTTTAAAAGTCACCTTACTTTTGTAAAATATATCGTATATTACTATGCCTATCTTAACACTACTTGTATGAACGACAGACTTTCTATAAAACCTTGACCACCCGAGTCCTACAATATGGCGCTGAAGCATTGACTCAATGAAAAGCGGATGAAGATATTCTGTCCCGTTTGATAGAAAAATCAAAAACAAAACGATACTCCGGCCTGCAGAAAGAATCTAACCCGAAGGCACAAAGAAAACGCAGTAGAAAAGGACCTTACATTAGGTTGCGGGAGTTAATGTATATTCATTGTTTTGAATCAAAAAAATGTTTTTTTCTTTTTGCCACGCCGAAATGCGTGCAGTTTATTTATATTCTTAAGACTGATTAAAATATTGGATCTTATTGCTATTTATACTAACTAGGATGCAGTTATTATCGTATTGTTGTTTATGTCGATAATGCAAACGCATCGAATTATTGTGTTGAAGTCTGTTTTCCGTATTGCAAGATAATGAAGCATGTTATCAATGTTTACGTGTTTTCGAATTACAAGTTACTGTTTTTGCTTGTTGAAACATGTTGTCGTTGTAGTGAGTTTGTAGTGAGATATAACGTACATGTCGTTTTTTACGTTTGTAGTGAGAGATAACGAAGAGATAGGCAGGTAGAGAACCTACGTTATTAACTCCCCTCCTTCTAAACATGAAGAGTCCTTGCTTTAGATTGAATTTCTTTCTTGTTGGAGTCTTAAAATTTCTGCTTCGTATATTTCGTTGATTCTTTGCCTTCTTGTTATTGCTATTTTTACTTTGTAGCATTCACAGAGTTTGGATGCACCATGGATGAGTAATGCCATTATGCATAGCCCCAGGATGAGATAAATTAAGTATTGTATGGGATATTCTTCGACTGGTATCAGGAAAGTTGATATTTTTTCGATGTTGCTGAATTTGTAATAGGCATATGATTCGATTATGCGCAGGACGTCTAGTTTTTCGTCATGTTGTCTGAGTATGGCATTTTTGAATTCTTGTGATGTTTGAAATATTGTTTCTCATCAACAGTTGTGGAGTAGTTGAACTGTATTAATTAGGTCCGTCTATTTTTACACTATTCCAGGTATGCTCGTAGTCTGTGATAGTTTTCCCGCTTTCGAGTATTTGGAGTGGTGCATTGTTCTCGTATATAACTTTGGCTGCATTTGGCTGCCTTATTTTCTAATATATTAATAGTACAATTGTTTGGAGTATTAATTTTACATATATTATATAGTTTCCTATATAATTTTTATATTTTTCAATACGAGTAAATATATTGTTGCATTTTGATATCTTAGGATCTAAAAAAAGTTTCCCTTACTTAAGTGCTAGTGATTGAATAAATTGCTAGATTGAATAAATTGCACTTCAATTTTAATATTGGATATTTATAGACAGTTATAATAACATGTTAAAGTAACAGATGTGTATATTGGTGTATTCTATTATACATTTATAATAGGTAAGTCTAATGCTTTATTAGATGTTATTTGCTGAATATTATTTTAAATTTAAAGTACCTGAATTTTACCATTTTTTGCAAAATTTATTGTATTAGCTATAGAGGTTAGTTCGCTGTATACTTCTGTAAGAACTCGGTCGTCTATTATGGCTTTAGGGTCAAGAGTTTCTAGTATTTTGCTTTACGTAGATTTTGAATAGTCATTGCAACGTCTGGGATAGGGTATCTACCAGTGATAGTCTGATCATTAAGCTTCTGAAAATCTACTTCCATGCGTCTTTTAGGTTTCCCTTCATTATCGGTACCTTTTCTTGCGACGGTCCAGATTGGAGAGTTGTATGGACTTTTACTAGGTTATATAATCTGATTTTCTAATAATTTTTGTATTTCGTTATTTATAAATTCGCTATCTGCGATTGGATACGGGTATTGCTTCATCCAAATAGGATCTTCGGATTTTGTCCTAAATGTACCTTGTATTGTAGTTGTGAACGATAGGACTTCGTTTGTATCATTATTTATTCGCATAATATTTTCAATATCATTTTTATATTTGTCATTAATAACTGTATAATTTACTCTAATTTGTTTTAAATTAATATGCAAGTTTATACTCAACCATGAATCGTTTTTATTTTTGCTGGCCTTATAGGTATAGATATTCCTGAGCTAATATAATTATTTGTCGTGCCTGTACTTGCGCGTACTTGTACGTACAAGTACTCGGATGTACTTGCTTCTTGGCAGCGTCTTTGTACGCATGGCAATCCGTTTATTCTCCTAAAAAAACACTTCCTGTTTTGTAGGTATCATCGGCGTGTGAGGTAAGTGATTGTAGGTCTTCATCTCTGGTTTGGTTTACTCGTTGAGTTTTGCTTGGGTTGTAGCTTTTTGATGACGGAACTGGTTCACGTTTTGCTGTATGCTGGTTTTCTCTGAATTGATTGTGGTGCTGTTGTGTTTGTTGAAAGTGTTGCGTAGGTAGAACACATTGACGAGAGTTGTCCACTTCCATTGGTTATGTTATGTTGGTGGGTGATGATTATGTACATATGGGTTGTTCCTTCTGTTAGTCCCATATCTTTGTGGTGGTCTGAAAAATTCTTTTCGTAGAATTTGTATGTAGTTATATGAGAATCCCGTCGGCGTCAGCTCTGACATGAAGGCATAACACTGATGTTGGAGTGGTTTCTGGCTGGGCTAAATGTAACGAACTAACAACTAGCACGTACTGAAACCCCCTGGTAGAGGATACTTGCTCCTTGGGAAAAAAATATCAAAAATATCAAAAATATCAAAACCTAATACACCTGAGTTTCAAACTACTACACCACCCGCCCGCGCCCTGGAGAAAACCAGTAAAAGGGTATTCATATCCCCTTGGTGCGCGCGCGAAATTATAAAAAAAAAAACAAAGCATTTGGTGTTGGAAGTCTTCCTTGGAAGTCTTCCGCGGAATTTTTACTTTTATACTATTTTATAAGGATATGTGGCTGCAGTCAGGAGATAGACTGGCTTGAGCCCGCAGTTAATGTATATTCATTGTTTTGAATCAAAAAAATATGTTTTTTCTTTTTGCTTCGCCGAAATGCGTGCAGTTTATTTATATTCTTAAGACTGATTACAATATTCGATCTTATTGCTATTTATACTAACTAAACAAAATTATGGGTTAGTTGAAGTACAGGTTTACCTCAAAATGTAACGCCACATACGTAAGTAATTAAGTAACAGGGAAGTTGAAAGTATGGTTATGTTAATCTTTCACAGGAATGTGTATGTAAATAAGAAATATATTCTATACCAAATACAACCCAAAACAGGTAAGTCAAAGAATTTTTTATTTGAACTAAAAAAAGTTTGTATATTTTTTTTTTTATAAAATCACATAATGTTAAATGTTTAAAGTGAAAGCCATTGCTTATAACATACACCAGAGCAAAGCGCAGGCCCTTCGAAATATTTCTGATTCCCCTCTGATCTCACATGTCCTTCTAAAGAAGTAAAGTGAAACATTAAAAAGCGTTTTACGAAATCGGGGGATGGCTTTTCTTATAACGTTTCCTATATGAGTATGGAAGTTCAGTTAGTTTTCATAGATAACACTTTAGTCGCGTATTTTTATTACTATGAACAAGTTCATTTTAAATAAAATACAAATCATGCAGAGGGGGAAAGAATAAGCCGAAGAATGTTGATTTCATCTCCATATACGCGTACATAATTCACTTGGATATAATTTGAGATAAATAAGAGAGGACCAAGATTGCCTCATTATGGTATATCGAACAGGTCAATTGTTGGCTTATATACATTCTACTCTCTCTTTTGGTTAGTCAATTCACATGTAGTACATTAAAGTGGTCGTTGTAGGCTTAGATGCTATGGATTTAAAGGGCACACTTAGTGTGACTGTCAAAGAAATTGATTTTAAAAAAAAAACTACTCCTTCAAATGTTTTAAAATATATTTTAAAGGATATTTTTATACATAATTAATGAATATGCAATGAAATTTTCAAAGAAAAAAATTAAATTTTCAGCGATTGCGGATTTTACCGTGACTAAAATCAAAACACAAAAAAGATTATCAAACCAGTAAATATTGCCTATATATAATGTCCCATGGTTGTGAAAAAAAATTTATTCCAGATTGCCTTATACTTTTCATCCACATGTTCTTGATGTCTCATGATCGCTAGGCTCCAGTTAATTTTAGTGTGGTTTCACCTTTTTTAAACTACAGCATCGTGAATCCACTTTTTTGTTAACATGTAGATTGCACTCTAGTACAGAAATATCAAATGGTGTCAAACCTAATAATCCTTTGTATGTGGCACTATCCGCATCACCAATATACCGCGAATATTTCATCCCGTATTGACTAATCTATATTGACTGTTCTATTTTTGAAGCCGATTATTTATAATTAATGTCGCAATTATCTTCGTGTATTGAAAGCCATTTTTCGAAAGCTGTCTTTTTTATTTTTCCAAAAGACACAACTTTGACACACACGAATCGACGATTTTTTTACAATATATTCTTGCCTGAGTTACTACACCAAAAGGTCAAGTATTACCACGTTTTTCCAAGATGCCATCCCGAAACTGTCAATTTTATCTCTGCATTTTCTTTCTCTAATGTGTGCTTCTTCTCTTCTTCAACAGCTCTTTCCATACTAAATTTTCAAACTGATTCTACTGCTATCCATAAATTCATGAAGCATCCAGCGAAAGTTTATGATAAAATTCACTTGTTAAATCCATCATACTGCAAAAAAGATTAATTCCGTTTATTCCGATACCCGAAAGATGCATCACAGCCACCAAACGTCTATTTATGCATTTTCAATTAAAGGCCCAGAGTTGATGTACGAAACACTGCCTTCACACACGACAGTAATTTTGAGTTCTAAATTTCGCGAACTTGTTTGATTAAAAGTCACTTTTTTTTAAAGTTTTTTACATTACTATATTGCTAATTGCATAAAAAACCGAAACAAACTGAGTAATGTAGTATCTATGAGTAATATTATTATCAGTATTATTATTTTTTGTGATAGTTTTTCAGCGGACGTACTGGTATTCGCGGTAGGCTGCTCGAATGTATGTTGATTTCCCGTAAACTTTCGTTTCTTTTTAAACTTAACTATACCTTAACAACCTCAACTGAGGTCGATCACTCATTTTTACTAAAATATCTTGAGCTTGAGCTTAAAATATTTCAAGAAGTATTTCTTGAACCCTTTACATGAAAAAAGGATTCAATCGTAAAACATCTTGTAAGTCAACAAGCATCCTTTATAGAAACATGATCTTATGCTACACAATCACCTTCGGTTTCGTTAGCACATATTCAGATTCCTATGTTCCCTCGCATTGACGCTGCAAATTCGGTTTTTCATTTAATCATTTCTGATGCGAATTATGTTGAGACATGGGATAGGCTGGAACAACGGTATGAACCGTCTAATTTCATCGTTAATTAGCATATTAAATGTTTTTTTGTCGCTTTAAATATATCGCCAAACAGCGTGAGACTATTTCATAAAATTTCTAAAACTGAAGATAAAAATATAAGGGCTCTTAGCATATTATAGGCAAACATCCAACAACCATTCGAGTTCACGTGGCTGGACATGCCTAGAAATCTACATTCCGATACTGTACGTGCAAATTCGACTCCATTTGTTGGTACACTCAGAGAATATAGTGAATAAAGTTCGCGTAAAGTGACAAATTCAGGGGAATCAGAATCTGCAGCTACTTTAACTAACACCATCCCCAGCCTCAATAGTTTCGTCGTTCCCAGACAATTCTACCAATCTCGGCTGCTAAAGTTAAGGATAATCAGGTAAATATCGTTAATTGCCGGGTGCAGTTCGATTCCGTCTTTCCAAATTCATTTGTCACTCGTAATCTAGTCGTTGGGCTATCAGCTACAAATGCTGAATACATGAGAAGTTGTGTATCTCTTAAATTATATTCACGATTTAATTCAATTCACCTTATCTTCAACGCTTTTATTCTTCTCAAATTAATCTTAAATTTACCCACTCGCTCGTTCAATGGAAGCTTTTAAAAACACCTTCATGACATGTACTTAGCTCTTCATTTAATACATCTCATCCGGTAGACGTTTTGTCAGAAGCAGATAAGTTGTAGAATATTTCAATTGAAATTCCTCGGTATCTTTACTCCATTCCACATTTCAACCTTGAACAGTTTTTACAGAAATTCTGGCAGTTACTAGGTGGGGTGAAAAGTAACCTCCTTATTAACCTTTTTTATTTTATTCAATATAGTCCCCTTTTAGTTTGATACGTCTATTCCAGCGATTTTCCAGCGATCCCGTCCGAAAAGTAATTTTCCAGAAGATCTAGAAAAAAATCCTCCGTTGCGTCGATCATTTCCTCGCATGAGCTGAATTTTTTATAATCTGAGGGAGCCAAATCCGGCGAACACGGTGGATGCGACAGCAATTGGAGGCATACGTCATTACTTTTAGCCGTGGTTGCGCTTCATGTGAGGCCATTTTGCAGCGATTCTGGCTTTCAATCGCTCCAATAATGCACAGTAATACTAGCTGTTGACGGTTTTTCCTTTTTCGACGTAGTCCACGAAGAGTATGGCATGACAATCCCAGAAAACCGACGCCGTAACCTTTCCGACCCATCGAGCCTCCCCCTGCTGCTTCGGAGCACTCGTGCCGGCTTCAGTCCACTGCCGGGCACTCATTCTGTTCTCTGGTGTGTAATAGTGGATCCAAGTTTCCAATCGACGCCAAAGGTCCGCCCGATTCCGCATCAGCAAGTCCAAACCCTCTTTCGAAGTGCGCTCACGTTCGTGTTTTATGTCAGGAGTTATAACTTTTTCATATGCAGAATATTGCCCAAAATATGGCATGTCCGCTCAGTGCTAATCTTTGCGATATCTGCTAGCTCGTGCACCTTCACTTTCCGGTCAGCCAAAACCATTTCATGTATTTTCTTGACCTTGTCCTCTGTAACCGTAGTGGAGTTGCGGCCACCACGAAACTCTCGAAACCAATATTTGACGGGGTAATCTGACGGATCATTAGCCCCATAATATATATTCAACTTTTCTTTTGTTTCTTTCGCCGTTTTGCCATTATTTGACATTATTATATGAGAGAACGAAAATCGTTTTTGTCCATACTCAGCATGATGCCAAACACGTCAACAACAATCAGCTGTCAAAACAAAGCTGAAGGCAATACCGCACTTAAATTTGGCATGTCTGTGTAAATATGAACGGACTCCAAGGCACATTAACCTTTTTTGCAGTAGCAACGCATTCTGGCGGTCAAGGAGGTTACTTTTCACCCTACATGGTAGAGAAGGTTATTCCAGTTTCAAATCAAAGTGAAGATCATGCGGAGTCTCATTTTCTTCAAACCCTTTCTCACTCCATTTATGGTCGATATGGCATTTACTTCCCTTTTAAAGCTTGACGTCCATCATTCTGTGACACTCTGTAAGCGGCAGTTTGCTAGGAACCTAAATCTTTTCCAAATGCATTCGAATTTCTTGCGCGAACATTTCGCATGTGGAATATATGTAATGCATTCTTACCAATGAGCTAAAAGATACTTCGGTTCATCAATTCTATCTTCCCCATTACGCCGTTCTCAAAATGGATAGCACCACTAAGTAATTGCGAGTCATTTTCGATGGACATTCGTTGTATTCCTTTGATAATTACCTCAATGACGCGTTGTTATCTGGGCCTTCTATTCAAAGACACTTTGTCGAAGTTTTCTCGAGATTTCGGCAACATCGATATGTTTTCTGTACTAATGTGATCAAACAATTTTATCAGAATTAAGTTGACGATGAAGACACTAGTTTTCAACAGATAGTTGAATCAAGAAGATGAAGTTCAACATTTTTGGCTTGGATATAGCACAGCTTCTTCTCCATTCCGCGTCTTAAATCATGATTATCGTACTGGATGTCCGATCGCATCTCAAGTTCGTTCTCAACGATGTACAAGTTGACGACGTAATGATCGGAAAAAAATCAAATCCGAATTGGTTACACTGCTTTCCATTAGCACTACGCAATTGCACTTCTAACTGCTGAGGTCTTTAATCGACACTACCAAGCGAATATTATGAATATTCAGAAAGATCTAAAATATCGGTAAAATTTCTAGGCATGTTTTGGGATCCTGTCTGATGAGCTGTGTTACAAAGTCAATTTGTCCCTATCGATATCTTTATTAACACGAAGAACATTACTATCAGAGATTTCGGGTACTTTGAATCTACTTGGGTTGCTAGATCTATCAGTCGTATCGTTTAAATTAATATTTCAGGAGCTCTGGAAGTCAAAGCTAGGGTTAAGCTGGGATAATCTCTTGTCATTGAATGTAACTAAAAAGTGGATTCAATATAGGACTTAACTATCTAATTTCGAAGGGATTCAAGTTCCTACGTTCCTACGAATGTGTTTTCGCCCTCGAGCTGTGTCAAGCTGCACGGTTTTTTGGATTCATCTTCGGTTGCATATTCTGCTGTTTTCTATTCTCGCAATAAACTTTAATCAGGCCCATTTAAGATCACCATAGTCTGCAAAAAAGAAAGTAGTGCGAACACTACTTCTTTCTTGCTTAATAAGTTTCATCAAATCTTGAATGACTTTCAATATTGCAAAAATGTTAGCTTGGGCGGACTCAGAGGTAGTCTTGCATTAGTTATCTTTACCTGTACGCTGATGGGCTTCATTCCTGACTAATCGTTGCGTTAAAATTCTTGAGTCATTCCGTCGTATCTCTCGGCATCATGTCTTCTCCGAAGTAAATTACTGAAAAATTTAATTTCAATCATTATGTGGGAGAGTGAAATGTATTTTCATTTATCACAATATAGTATGAATGAAAAATTGTTTTAGTTGTATTTAGGGTAAACTTTGACGCTCTCTTAAAAAGACGTCCTGTAACGGCCGTTACAAATTATTTCGACAGCATTTGTTTCGTTCATACATAGTTTCGTGTTCAAGATCATTGTCCTGCGCTCTCAAATGTAAATTGAATATTAAAAAAGGGGAGTACCGATGAGTATTTTATTGGTCAGAGATATGACGTTGGATAAGAATAATGCTAAAATTTGGAGCGAAGGAAAATGAAAAAACAGGAGAGGACTTGAAGTTAATTATCAATAACAATATCATGTGGACTTTAAATTGGCATTGACGATGCGTGTTACTTGACAAGACAACACTGATTGGTTCATCTAAGGTAATTCTAGACATAACTGACGATTAAGGCACCCAATATGTGGATTCAGTAAATCTTTTCAAAACAAATCGGGATGTGTATGATTTAGTTAAAATTTTAAAGCACTGGAATCGACTCCATCGATAGTTTCAAAAAAAAAAAAGAAAACTAAAAAAACCTGCGCCGAATTCCACCTATATGGAGAATAAATTTCAGTTTGCCAAGAATACCTTGTTCTGGAGCGCTGAATCGAGAAAAGTTATCTTCAATGGTGGCAGAAAGTTAAATTTAAATGAGCCAGATTATTGTAATTATTATGTGGATTATATTAAATAAACCTTAACTCAGAATGAGTCGAAATTTTGGAACAGCTTGTGTTATGAATTGGGATGGGTTAAGATATAAGGGGTGATTCATCGTGAGGCTTAATTTTCAATAGGCTTTTTTTTTGACAGATCACGCATGGCTTCAATCAAACTGCCTTGTCATTTTTGTTCAGTATCTTTTGGAAAGACTCACACCACAACAGCGTCTCCAAATTGTTCAGCTGTCTTACGAAAATCAGCGTTCTGTGATCACTGTGATCGACTCAATGAAACCACTATTGCCAATACCATTCGCAAATATTAGTCCCAGTTTACGTAAGTGGATGATACTCGACCGGTTGGACCACATCCAGCACGTAGTGAAAAGACTATAGCAGCTGTAGCTTTTACGTGAGGATCTCTGCCTAAAAGCGTAAAAGATTCAACTTGTGCAAGGATTTGAAGCCAGGCGACTTGAATTTGCCTCATATTTTCGAGAAATGAGCTCTAGATAAACTCAATGAAAACTCAGTGTTATATTTGAAATTTTGTTCAGTGATGAAGCCCATTTCTAGTTCAATGAATACGTTAATAAACAAAATTACCGTACTTTGGCTGATGAGCAACCCAAAGAGTACCAAGAGCTACCACTATATCCATTAAAAACAACGGTATTTTGTGGTTTATGGTCTGCTGGTCCATATTTCTTCAAAAATGAGATAAATCAAAATTGTACCGTCATGGTAACCGTTATTTGCTTTGTTGGTGGTTCTGGGAACCTAAATTGTTCATTCACCCTTACTTAAATATCTTATTTCCGAAAACCTTATGTATTGGACTTTCAGTGGCCTCTTTATGTCTATATATTTATCATAATTCCGTGGAGTGTATGTGTAGAAAAAAAATTATTAATTGTATAACTAATTATATATATTTTTACACATTACTGAGTTATTTAGGAAATTTTTTTTCCGTAATAAACATGCATATAATCACTTAATTGTTAAAATATTTAATTAAGAAAAGCATGAATCACTAAAATTTTTCTTTACAACACTTTGTAATGTAACAGATAAATTGAGCAAGAAGTTTTCCTTAAACTACCCCAAAAAAATAAGGCATTTCCCAGGTAATATTCAAGTATAATATGTTTAATATAAATATATGTGCGACTTACCAACAACATTTAAATATATGTAGTGACTCATATGCGGAGTCGTTGAAACTTGGCATTCATATATTCCCGAATCGCGATGTTGAGGATATTTTATCTGTAATATCCAGTCTTCAGTTTGTGGTTGATGTATTGCCCGAAAACGTTGATCTGATGTATAAGTGTAACGACCTACAGTTAGTAAGTGTATATCACGATGACGAACCCAAGACACTTGTAGCAACATCTGAAACATACATTAAGAGAGAAAAGAGAAAAACTGATTTAAAAGTACTGCAAATAAAGAGCAAAACGAAAGTATTGCACATGTTTTCATAAATAGTCCCACCAGATTCCCTATGTACCCATATACTTGACAGTACTTAAAAATTATTGACTTTCAATTTTATTATTATTAAAATGTCACGCATTCCC
The DNA here is from genome assembly GCA_907269105.1 of Volucella inanis. Taxonomy (NCBI): domain Eukaryota; kingdom Metazoa; phylum Arthropoda; class Insecta; order Diptera; family Syrphidae; genus Volucella; species Volucella inanis. The sequence continues at coordinate 82,335,601 of OU026153.1, forward strand.
GTTTTCTCTTGTATTTTTTCTCAAATATGAAGATAAACGAGTGTCTGAGATATTTTGCGACCAGCCTTTGAGCACCAAATTTAATACTTTTTTTCAAAACAGCATCCTTTGCCGTTTCCTTTTGAATAACTGAGAATGTTATTGAAATATGAATCTCATTATTTGCAACATGATTTAAATTTGTAATTATCCTAGGTATTTGCAGATCAAAATCATCAAGATTTTTAACTGCCCAAGAAATGAAGTCAGCGATGTTCTCCTTAGATTTTATATGTAAGATTTTGAAAACATATCGTGAATTTTAACATGTTGCTCCCTAGTCTTAGCAGTCACCAACAAATCTTCCATGTTATTTTCACACCTCTAATGCCAGCTAATACTTTTTCCATAGTTTTTTGAAACACGACTGGTGTTGAATTGAGCCCAAAAACCAATCTGGTGTACCTAAACTGACCCTTTGTTGTAAAAATCGTAGTTAAATTTCTTGAATTCTCATCCAGCGCCAGATATAATATGCCACAGCTAGGTCTATTTTACAAAAATTCATCTCCTGCCAATTCTGTAGTGAGAAAAGCGTGCGGTTCATCCATTTAATATGAATTAAGTGTGATTTTGAAGTGACCGCAGAGTCTCAACAAGCCATCATTTTTTGTTAATGAAAACACTGGTGTACCCCACTCACTATAGTTTACTGACTCAAGGACTATTAAACTTACTAATTTCTCAGTCTCTGCTTCTACTTTCCCCCTAATGGCAAAAGGTAACTTTCTTGGTGAACAGAACTTGGGCACAATATTGTCTTTTAATTTTAGCAATACGGAATAGTGCTTGAAAGTCCCAAAAGAATCATCGAGTCTAAAACTCGATGAGAATCCATATCTGCAAGTTTGCATATTTTTGTCAAAAAGTTTATTTGATTTAAACCAATTTCGACCTAACATTGGTGGACACCCATTCTTAATTACATTAATATTCAACGATTTTCGCGTATTTTTACAAAAACCGATTACCTTGCATACGCCGATGGGTTTGGTAGTACTCCCATCATATGATTTTAAAGATAGAGGTGTACAAGCATGCCGAAGTGCTTACGAAATATTGGGTTTGTTAAGAGATGGCGTAACTTGTATTATTCCATTGGAATATGCGTTGGAAAGCTACTGTCATTGTACGTCATTTCAGTATATATCATTCATTTGAAGCCTAAACAACAATAATTTTTTTTCACTCAAATATGTCGAACTTTGTGCCTGAAAAAGTTTTTTTGCGAGGAGTTCCTCTTCATTACTTTAATATGAAGAAAACTGCTGCCAAAAGTCATCGTATTTTGGTGGAAGTTTATGGTGAAAATGCATTACTCTATGAAGATTGTTTCCAAGCACAAGAAGAGCTCGCAGCCATTTCAAAGCGTTTAAAGCAGCTGGATATATTCAAAGCAAGGAAATTGGGTTTCACATGAACTCAAGCGAGAGACGTCGAAAGGCGGTTTTACATGTCCGAAATGCTGCTGGAACGCCACAAAAGAAAGTCATTTTTGCACCGGATTGTTACTGTTGATGAAAAATGGATCCATTACGACAACCCCAAGTGCAAAAAATCATATGTGAAATCCGGCCAACCAACCAAATCAACGGCAAAGCCGAATATCCATGGCGCAAAGATAATGCTCTGTATTTGGTGGGATCAGATAGGTGTGCTGTATTATGAGCTGCTAAAATCAGGTGAAACCATCAATGGACAACGCTACCGAACACAATTAATCCGTTTGAAAAGGGCCGTAGCCGAAAAACGCCCGGAATATGCGACCCGACACGAGGCAATAATTTTCCATCATGACAACGCTCGGCCCCACGTTGCTATTCCGGTTAAGAACTATTTGGAAAACAGTGGATGGAAAGTCTTACCCCACCCGCTTTATAGCCCAGACCTTGCCCGTTCTGACTATCATTTGTTACGGTCGATGCAGAACGCCCTCACTGAAATACGGTTCACATCAGAGCAGAATATCAAAAATTGGCTTAATTCATTCTTGGCTGCCAAGCCGGCGCAGTTTTTTTGAATAATAATATTGTACATGTTTTTCTTAAATAAACGTTTACATTTTGAAAAAAAACCGCACGAATTAAAAATACTGCTACGTCCACGTCGTTGTTTCTGGGTTATGCTAAACGCAGTATGTTAAAACAAATGACAAGCCTACGAGCAATACGACTGAGCAATGAAAATCAGAAATTATCATTTGAAAAATCAAAAGTGACCTTCGTTTGACCTTGAAAATGGGTCTCAAGGTCAAACTCGTAGTCACCATCTTAAGTCCCCTTCAGAACCTTGTGACTTTTGTCTGAAACATTTTTCGCGATATTTCGTACTTTTCGAATAGTAGTCGAATAGCAGCGATGAAAAACTGTCTTTCTGACGTTAAACTAGAAAAACGCGGAAGTATTAAATAAGCGATCTAGTTAATGTCGGAAACTGGAATTTTTCATAAAGGTCCGATGGTTGACGTGTTTTTAAGATATTAGATACAAATTTTAATGTACGAAACTTAAGGAATTTTCAAAAATCATCCCAAGAAGGTTTTTAGACAGATGTGAAACGTAGTCATACTTACGCAAGATGTACACATATCGAATGATACTATTAAAGGCGACTTGGAGCTTTCTTTTGCTAACAGTCACAATTTCCAAAGGTTTCATGTCCGTGTGTGAGTACAGCAATGGCTAAAGATTTTACAAGTATTATTCTTGTTTTTAACACTGTTGTTGAGCCGTCCATAGCGTTTGGAGAATACCATAGGTTTTACCGACAGCAGAATTTATGTGGTCGTTCCAAGTCAAAGTTCTGTTGAACACGATCCCTATATCATCTTTAAAGGTACGTACGACATGTCCAAAACTTTTTTGGAAATCACCAATCATTTGCATTTATGTGGACTTAGAGTTAAACCGTTCTTAACCAACCAGCTCAGAATACGCTCAAGGTCCTGGTTAATATTTCGGGCACAATTTTCAATCAAACCAAGAAGACAACTCTAGTGGATTTGAATGTCGTCAGCATAAATGTGTATCGATGAGTGTAGTATTATATTTGGAACCTTGTTAATGTACATCGTGAAAATAAGTGGGCCTAAAATTGACCCTTGGAGAACCCCTCGGGTCAACGAGAGGAAATCTGTTAAAACGTTATTAATAGATACATCACTGAGGTACGACGAAATAAGATTTGTTGCAAAACCGAGAAAAGTTAAATGAAGCGCGTAGTTTTTTGCAGAGTACTGTATGGTTGACCTTGTCGAAGGCTTTGAAAAAGTCTAATAGGATCAAGAATATGACATTGTTTGCATCTAGCGTTGATCATATGTTCTCTTCAACTCTAGTTAGAGCGGTAATACAATTGTGCTTGGGACGAAAGCCAGATTGAAATTGATCTAACAAGTTAATCGGCACAGATATACACTTAGTTGTTTTTGATAAGACGTTCACATACTTTTGAGAGAAAAGGCAGAATTGATATAGACCTGAACTCATCGATAACTCCATTTTTGGGAATTGGTAAAATTTTAGCCATTTTCCATTGATGAGGAAATATGAGGAAAGGAAGAATGGCATTAACAAAAATTGGATGGACTTCATCAGCACCAACTGAATTCGATTTAAGAAAAAACTTTCAAGAACATCCAAGTAATTAACCCCGATGAAGTCAAAAGGCGTATCTGTGGAGTGTTCAGTACAGTAAAAGTGATAACTTTGTTCAGATACGACCTTAGAGAGGGGAAGAGAAACAAATTTGCGGTTGAGATCACTACCATTTACGGTATGTGGGCAGATTAATCGCTGTTTACCAATGCCTAATTCTCTTAAATCCTTCCAGAGCTTACGTTCATCTGATTTTGCCTCTAAACGGCTGGAAAAGAACCAAATTTCGGCCTACCTTATTTTGAGAACAACCTTCTTCCTAAGAGATTTGTAGAAACTATGGAGTATCTCAATCCGAAAGCGTTTCCAATTCTCATAGGCCCGGTCACGTTGATCTATGAAATGTTGTAAATCTGCTGAGAATCAGGGTTGTGATACGTTAATTACCTTTCTTGTTTTAATTGGAACGTGGGAATTAAAGAGGGTGTTTATGTTAGTGTTGAAAAAACTAATTGCTCGTCTGGTGTAGACATACGATAAATGGAGTTCCACGGTATTTGATACAATTCTCGCTCTAAAGCCGGACAGTTTACATTTCTAAAGTCCCTATACTGATACCTTGATTGAACTGGGCCACTGTCAATAAGGAAATTGTACGTAAGGAATATGAGATCATGTTTGGAGAAGGCTAGTGCGGAAAGATGATTATAAAAAAGCGCGTTTTTCATATCTGTTACAAAAATCACATCTAGTAAAGTACTTGATAACCGGGTAAAATAAATGGGATCACCACAGACGATTACATTGACATTACATTACATTTACTCAGATAAGGGTGTTAAATTTATATTTGAGTTAGGTCTATAAACAGTTCCTATATGAAGACTATTCAAACCGCATTTAAGTTCAACAAATAGGTATTCTATAGCGAAATCAATGGGCGATGAATATTTCCATCTACAATGAATTCCGTCTCGGACGTACATTGCAATTCCACTACCGGTATTACGATTATATCTGTCCGTGCGAAAAAGTTTGTAGCCTTTTACAGACCACATTTGATTATTATTAATTTGATCATTATTAATCGGCCAAATCAAAGTTTCCGATACACAAACTACATCTACTTTGGATTGCTCAAAAATATGTCTAAGTTCGTCAATTGTTGGTAACAAACTTTGTGCATTTATATGAGATATAGTTAAACCAACTCTCTGGGAGCGAACAATATTTATCATCGCACGCAATATATCATCACTACCATCGCCCAGGGAATCCACTCCTCGGTTACGTGACTGCATTTTGTTTAGTAGGCTTATTGCGAGAAATAAGTGACACAGAATGAAGTTGAGAATAAGCCATTTTCTTATATTTCATAGGAATGCCAGAATTGAAAGGAGGGTTAAATTCTAAACAGGAAAAAAAAAATAAAATAAAATAAAATAAATTTAAGTAGGGAAAAAACAATAAATTAAAAAAAAAAGCCTGATTCCACCATTGGTCCATATTTCTTCAAATATGAGGCAAATCAGAATGTTAACGTCAATGGTATGCATTATCACGCCATCTTAACGGACTATGTGCTTCCTGAAATTCAACCACATTGTCTCGGTGAGCTCTGGTTTTAACAAAACGGCGCTCTAGCCATACAGCGCGTGAAACAATGGACTTGTTAAGAAATCATTATGGTGAGCACTTAATTTCACGTTTTGCTACGGTATCGTATTATGTATTACAAATTGCACTTAAATCGCACTCCAGTGTGTTTCTGATGAATTAAAAATTGCTAAGAACGAGCAAATATTAAAATCTCTTAAAAAAATTTAGATTTATAGTTCCAAGAAAAGAATATCAAAACGTATTTCAGATTACAATCTTTACGCAAGGAGCAATTTGATTGTAGTACGTAAACTGGAATGATCCTATTTGAAATCGAAAAAAATGTACGAATACTTGGTACCTAATGATTTTAATATGGGTTGTAAATGTTGGTGAGTGGAAAATATTTAGTACACAAGATAAATCTCAGCTTGTTTGTAGAATAATAACATTTAAGTGATATTGTAGTTTTTAACCAAATAATCGTGTTAAGTATAAAATAGAAACTTTCTTATAAAAAAGATCTCTAGTAATATGAATTTTCTTTTTTCCATTTTCATTAATAAAAGCAACATATATACTATATATGTAAATACATATTTAAACACGGTATCCAGTGTTAAGAGAGAAAATATTGTCACTGGACAACAGCAAAATTTTCATTTTTAATTATTGTAATTTTTTTAATACTATTTTTAATATTATTTTGAAATTAAGTGATTGGTCTCAATGGCACTTTCCCTTTGGAAAATAATAAACGGCAGCACATACATATATTACTTACATACATATATATACTGTACACATACATATATATATTACATATATACATATATTACTTTGATGTATATATTTCCGTTTAATAAGAAAGAAAAAAACTTTGCTAGGCAAAAGTTATGAATAAAGGGTATTTCAAAAGCCGCACCTAGATATGAGTAGTGAATAGTTTCTAAACGCTACCTTTTATTTATGCCATCTTTGATTTCTCAAACTTATTAAGGACGTGATGAACATGATACTGAGTTTTTACGCAAAATTATCTTCGGTGATGAAGGTTATTTCACTTTGGATGAATTCGCCAATAAGCAAAATTGATGACACATAAGAAATCTAAAGTGCCTCTTAATTTGCTCTTCGCGTTCTTATACTTCATACCCAGGATGTCACCGAGTTTAACAGTATAATCCTTTAAGGGCATATTCCTGAAGTTCCGTTGAACAAAAAATTCTATGGCAGGGTGGGGTTTATTCTCACTCCATATCAAGTTACAGTCCATCAATATAGGTGACCTCTAATTTGGAGGTGTAACTACCTTAAACGCTATAACTTCTAAACTCGTAGGGGTACAAAAATAGTTTAAGACATTTCGAAAAGATAATTTAGTAGTACATACAAGTCTTAAATGCTTTATGCTCATATGTGCAGCAACAAAAAGTAATGGCTCGCTAAACTCGAAATTATGAAAATTTGCAGTTCTATCTTTTTATTTAAAATGCATTTTTCTTAAAATTTTTACTTCATAAATTTTAATAATTTAGTAATGCATACAACTCTTAAATGCTTTGGGCTCATTTGTGCAGCAACAAAAAAGTAATGGCTCGTTAAACTCAAAATTATGAAAATTTGCAGTTCTATCTTTTTATTTAAAATGCATTTTTCTTAAGATTTTTACTTAATAAATTTTCTAAATTTTATGAGATTTTTATCCTTGCAAAATTTTCCAAAAATTATGTTTTGAAACTTTTTTACGTACGATCAACTGATTTTGTAGTAAAAGCCATTTTTTTTCTGTACTGCGTAAGTCACCCAGTACACTTATCTGGCTTTGTAAATATTTGAAACTCTATAACTTCTAAATAATTCTTTGTTTCTATTTTTTCTCATCTGTTAGTGACTAGCCGATTGATAAGTTGATCTCCAAAAAATGTTTTCAAAACGTGAATTCGCGGAATTTGTATACGGGTTCTGAATTGGAGTTGGAATCGTTGGAGTACGACCGACGATACCCAAATCGTAAAACACCGTGCAACCGCCTATTCGCTGGTACGTATCAGCGCCTCATTGATACTGGGTTAACTGCACAAAAAAAAAAGAGAAGAACGTTCAAACGCAGCGGTGGCAGAATTTGAGAATGCGATTTTGCTGTGCAAGTTCAGCCTTCAGTCAGCGTCAGCAGACTAGCCCTGCGGTTGGAACTTCACAAAACTCTACAGAGTAATAGATTACACCCTTTCCATTTGACACCGTTACAGTATGTACTACCAGGTGATGCGCATAGAAGAGTGGAATTTTACTAATGGCTACTGCGAAAACATGCAGAAAACGGGGGATTCCTTAAGAATATTCGGTGGACTGACCAAGAGCAATTCACAAGAGATAGGGTTACAAACCCCCATAATTTGCACTATTGGTCAGACACCAATCCCCATTTAATACGCATAACATCTATTCAAAAGTAGGAATTTGATTATTGTAAGCAACTTCTTCAAAATATGTTGATATTTTACAGGATGTTTAGAGTAATTGTTTGGGCTGGATTGATAGAAAACACTTTAGTACAATAGTTCTTCCACAAACAGTTAATTCCCATTACTCCCTGGAATTTCTTAGAAAACGATTGCCAGAGCTACTTGAAGATGTTTCTCTTATTCAGAGAAGGGCGATGTTCTTTCAACAAGATGGAGCATCTTGTCACAGTAGCAGCGAGGTAACTGCGTTCCTCAACCATACTTTGAACGAACGGTGGATTGATCTTTTTGGGCCCAACCTTGGCCACCCAGATCTCCTGACCTAACACCTATGGATTTTTTCTTCTGGGGTGCTATGAAAGAAAAAGTTTACTTTAGATAAATGTCTAGAGTCTAGACCTCAAAGAAAATATAAGTGTCGCTTCAGAAGAGATGAGAAGGATTTTGCTGCCGGTTAATCTGCCATCCGTAATAGTTAAACGCGCCCAAAAGTGTATTCAAATGGAAGGAAGACACTTCGAACAATTGCTATAAACATACCATTAACTGTTTCAAAAAGATCTTTCTCAGGACAACAAAAAAATATCTTAGAGATTTTATTAAATAGGTACACTTCTTTTTGGCTATTACTACAAAATCTGTTGATCGTACGTAATAAATAATTTTTAGAAAATTTTGCAAGGATAAAAATATCAGAAAATCTATTTAGTAAAAATTTTAAGAAAAATGCATTTTAAGTAAAAAAATGAATCCGCAAATTTTCATAATTTTGAGTGCTGCATTAAAGCATTTAAGACTTGTATGCCTTAATAAATTATCTTTTCGAAGTGCCTAAAATTATTTTTTTTCCTTTACTACTTTACAAGTTATAGCGTTTAAAGTGGTTACATCTCCAAATTAGAGGTCACCCACTTTAATGGGCTGTAAGTTGGAATGGAGTGCGAATAAACCAAACCCCTCTCCCCTGAAATACAATTTTTTCCGGCGGAACTCACAAATATGCCCTTAAAGGATTATACCGCTAAACTGGGACACCTTATATGTATGTGTAATGCGAAATTAAACACACTTGATATTCATAATGCAAGATGTTTATTCCTATGACTGATTTAAATTCTACTTAATGTCTATGAAACTAATGTACAAATGTTACGGTGTCAGTGTACGAACGGCAACGTGTGTCAGCGAAGTCTGTTCCGAAGCTTTTTAATTTTGATCAGAAGAATTGTCGTATGAGCATCGCTTACAAGCTCTTGGTTGGCAAGCTCTGACTTGGTTGACTTGACCGGTTTGACCCTATGCGACTTTTTCCTGTTTTCAAAACTAAAGAGACCTAGGAAAGATGGAGATTTGCAACCATTGAGGAAATAAAAACGGCATCGTTGGTTCAGTGTCTATGAGAAGTGCTTCGAGGATTGGAAAAAGCGTTGGCACAAGTGTTTTATATCTGAGGGGGATAACTTTGAAGGGGACAACTTTAATATTGATAAATAAATAAATATTTTTTTATTAAAAAATATATACTTTTTGAACACACCTCGTATATTCTGATTTTGTTTCTCAGTTCTCTCGTTCCCTCATAGTTAGGATGGACATTCCTCTTCTTCCTCTTTTTTATTTCTGTTAATGATATCCTTCTTTGGATTCTTGATCTCCCCCACAACTTTCTCATCATACGACTTTTATAAAGTTTATTTTCACAAAATGAGTGATTTTATCAGTCGATCGCCCTTTAACTTTCACGGCCTTACAATAAATGATGCCCCATCTATTTTTGATAAAGAAATATTTAATACACTTTCCCTTTACATTAGATTTTCCCGCCTTAAAACATCATCTACTAGTCCTCCCTGGTGTAATTTCAGCCTTCGTTCTTTAGGATATAAGAGAAACAAGGCTGTTTTCCTTCGTATCAGATGCTTCTCCAACTTTTACATTTATATCGGTACTTACCTTCATGTCTCCGAATTTTACGATTCTCTTCACCAGTGCTACTTTAAGAAAGTACAAATCAACCTTATAAACTACAATTTGTCCTTCCTTCCAACCACAAATGAAACTCCAATGTCTACCCTCCTTCCCTCTCTTTCAACATCAAGTCATTTTCATTTCATTTAATATGCATTTTTATTTAATTAAATAAAATAACTCTTACATACTATACAAAAAAAACGCTTAAAAATTAGCTTAATTAACTTAAAATTATCTTATTCTAACTTACTGGCCCCATGCGGATGCTCTAAGTTAAACCTAACAATTAGAATTTGTCTTTTGACGTTTCGTACATTTGATTTTGATGTTATTTTGTATTAAACAGAACTAAAACTAAGAAAAAAAATTTGTTACAAAAACTTAGTAAATTGTTCAACAACAAGTCATCAACCAAACCATTCACCTATGCCAACTTATTTTTTTAAAAATCCATCTTATTTCAATTACTCACAAAACTTCTCCAATGGCTCAATTCTCCCTCACACCTTGGAACCGTCTTATACTGAATATAAGTTACACCAATTTAATGCCGAATTGACACCCGGCTCAGGAGACCTTCCTTGCTTCCCTTGCTTTTCTAATCTCTTTCGTTTATCCTTTTCACAAGGAAAATTTCCTCAGGCTTGGAAAACCTCCTTCATAGCAACGGTCCACAGAAAAGGATCAAATAATGAAATAACCAACTATCATCCTATCGCTAAATTCTCCCAAATACCCAAACTCTTTGAAAGTACAATATTATGTATGAAATGCTAAGCTTCCAATGCAAATCACTTATTTCCCATAGACAACATGATTTCCTGAAGGTCAGCCACCACAAATTTCATTGAACTGTTCTTTACCATCTCTGCCCTAGAGAATGGTAATGTAGTCGATGTAGTTGCAACGGATTTTAGCAAGGTATTCAATAACATCTATCATCGATTAATATTCTTCAAATTATCTACCCTCGGCTTTGAACTCATAGTGTTAAAATGAATTTTATCTTACCTGAAAACAGTGCTTGTTTTAAGTCAACCCCACGGCTCCATTTTCAGCCACATCTGGAGTTGTATAAGGCACCCATCTAGATCCTTTTCATTTTATATTATATTCCTTCCTCTCCCCATACTCCGACGATGCTAAATTTTCCAAAACCCTTTTTTTTTTTTTGTTTCCAAGCATATCACTATTTTCATAGTAAGTAACGTACACAGCAACACCGGCGATATCCAAAATATTGTAAAATAAAGGAAGCAAGTTTACCGTTGGGTGGAATATCTTATGCACATATGTTGAAATCACCACACACAATGATGATACCGCAGAAGTAACTTTATGTTGCAGTCAGCAACTTTAATCACCGTGTATTCGATGCTGTAAACATTAAGAGAGTTCCCAACTTTTTGAATATGGCAGCTGAGGGATGTGCTTCAATACATAGCAATTCCAAACTCTGTCTGCGCTCTAGGAAAGTGTGTCAGTCAGGAATATTGTACGTGTTATCGCCAGAAGCATCTGCGTCCACTTTTTTGGGTCTGAACCAAGTCTCCTTTTACATATAACATCCACACTCGATCCATTAAATTCACAACCAAGACAATCCAGTTTGAATAAGCTTAACTGCGGGCGTACATATGACACACTTTAAATCACATGCGCGTCTTCAATAGTACTTTTATTATCGCCCACGTTGAGAATCCGCCCACATCACAAAGCGAAGACTAATTATTATAAACCATTTATTACGTATTAAATTAAAAAACAAAGAATTGGAACATGCTGATAATAACAAGCAAGCAAATTACGTAAAAAAAAGTAAAGAAAATGATATAGTAAAAGAAGGGGTGAGAAAGATGAAAGAACAAATTATAAAACGACAAAGCCGGGAAAGGAATATAAATAAACATGTTATAAATTTGAGCTCAAATGCCCTAATAAAAAGAGTTATAAAAAAAGTAAGTCTTTGAAAAAGGAAGAATATAATTATTTAATTAAAATATTACGATTTATATATAAAATACTTGGCCAAATACTTGGACATACTTAAAAGGAATTGGGTGAAACAGTGTTTAAACATGTAGTTGGAGACATGATATAATCGTTTGCTGAGATTTTTAACTTCTTATCTTCTTTCCCCCTTCTAAAGAAAACCAAACCATTTTATGTTCTTACGGAAAAAAGCAGTCCCTATTTTCGAAGATTATTGGCATGACGAAGAAGAGAGACATTTTCCGGCGTAAAACTTGCATTAAATAGATTTTCTGAGCTGTGTTGTGGCAGTTGGAGTTTGTGTTGTTCAACAATTGACCAAGCGAGAGACCATAACTTTCCCGAAAAGCTTACATCAGAGCTTTTTGTTCAGTAATTAACGAGTACCGTATTACCAATGCTCTCCGCCCGTCGGAAGATTTAGCTTTGAGTCGAAAAGCATCGATATATTCCGACAGTTGGTGTTGTACATTTGGTGAAATAGTTTTAGCAAAATTAACAGGATTCTCATTTGAGTCATCTGGGACTCAATGAACAATTAAATGTTAATCAGCTACCTGTTCCCTCATTCTCTTATTGTCCACATAAAGCTTCTTCATTTCATTCTCGCATTGTTATATTATATTACAAAGAGGGCATCTTGTTTAGCTGTACTTCAAATTCCGAAAAGAACAAATTTGAACTGAGCAGTCAAATTTATCTCTAAGTCTTTATTTGAATTGAGGTGGCTTCTTATAACTTTTAGGAAATAGATTTAATTTTGTCTGACAGACAGGTGCTGGAGATTTATCATGCAAAAAACCCTGGTCTCTTTAATAGATTCAGAACTAGTATTTTGTGATATTGTGAAGCAGTTTAACACTTTAGTTAGATGATTAGAACAGTTTAATTATTTTATTAAGGAACAAATACACAGCAGTCGGAAAGCAAAACACAAATTTTATAAATATTACATTAATAAACCGTCTAAAAATTTTTTCTATGTTGGAAGCAAATGAAAAACACATCCGCTCTATTTGCCAGTACATACTCATACTTTCTGTTGTCAATTAATAAATTTAAATAAAGATGTATTTAAAATTAAAAAAAAGACCCTGGCTAGTATTCTCAGATCTCGATTTCTTGGTTGTGTAAACCTTTTTGTAGTTTATTAAAAAGACAAGTAAAAAATCAGAATAACAAAAGCATAATAACAAGAACAAGGTTAATGAGTTGAAGTAAACAGTCCGTTATCACGATGCCGGAAAAAGCAGATGGTATGAAATCAGGAGTTCGATAATAATGTCGCATCCCTATCCGCCTCTGAATCAAATGACGAAGAGGACAAGGTCAAAGATTTTAACACTAACATCAGATAATTGCATCAAAGGTTTTTTCCTATAAATGCAAAACCATTGGCATGTAGGCAGACAATAGCAACAACTCCAGAGCCCTCAGCAGCAACAAAAAATAAGCGAGGCACTACCACTGTTAATGAATGTGTTGTGTTGTATTTTAAATTGTATCTTTCTAGAGTTCATATTATAATTTAACATATGATACTTACGAATTTGTGTTAGAACTTATTTTAGGAAGTAAAACCACTGTATTGCTCTGTGTTGTAGCATGTTTAAATTTTGCTTGGTTTTTCATGAATGTTGGGAGACATTTTATGGGCATATAACTGACAATTGTTCAAGTATTGTTCGATTAATAAATGAAGTTAATAATGCTATAATAATTTTATTTTTTTACTTTTCTCTTTACTCTTTTATTCATCCATTCTGATAAATAGCTAATATTACAACCTAATTATAATTTAACAAACTGTCAAATGATGAAGAAATTAAGTTGTCGTTATATAATTTAATGAAGAAGTACTTCTAAACTAGTGTTAAACAACACTTCAACTATATTTTTTGCATTTTAAATGTTTTCTGTTTTGGGGTAACACCCAGTGAGTAAGATTAAAAGATCTAAAATTAAATAAATTTAATTCAAAAATTGTACATTCCAAATGTTATGATGAAAGATGTTCAAAAATATTTCGACTACGCTACCTTTTAGATATACATATCTCTTTATAATGATTCAATGCTAGCATTAGCAATAATAAATAACCATTCTTTAATTTTTTTGGTGTATACATTATAGAAACTAGTTTTTCGGATGAAGTACGGAAGTTTGTTTAAATAAGTTGGGACAGTTAACATGAAAAAAGTTGTAAAATGAGTTGTATGCAATTGGTATGTTGACAAGAGCCATGATATTTATTCGTAAGTTAAAATTTTGATTGTTTCTACTTGGGATGTTTCCACTTTTCTTGAAAAATTATTTAAGTACCTTGGAAATATACAGGTATTTCAACGATAGAATTGCAACTATTTTATATATAAGCCAACAATGAGTACGACCATTAACACTAGAAAGAAGACGTACTATACAGGGTAAGTTTTTTAACTTACCAAATTACTCGAAAAATACGCGATATCGAGAAAAATGTTTCAGACAAAAGTCACATGGTTCTAAAGGGGAGATAAGATGGTGACCACGAGTTTGACCTTGAGCCCCATTTTCAAGGTCAAACGCAGTGCAATTTTGATTTTAATGGGAGCCCCTATTTTTTTTTAAAGATTCGTAGTCTGCGTGAAAAATTACAATTCTTTTACGTAAAACACTTTTTTCCCGTCAGAGGGCACCAAAAAACGTAAGACATCAAAATTGCTCGAAAAATCACGAAAAATGTTTCAGACAAAAGTCACAAGGTTCTGAAGGGGAAATAAGATGTTGACCAAGAGTTTGACCTTGAGACCCATTTCAAGGTCAAACGAAGATCACTTTTGACTTTTCAAATCATAATTCCTGATTTTCATTGCTCAGTCGTATTGCTCATAGGCTTGTCATTTGTTTTTACATACTGCGTTTAGCATAACCCAGAAACAACAACTTGGACGTAGCAGTATTTTGTTTCCTTCGGGGTGATTAATTAGAATGGGTCCCCTTGCCTCCCACTGTTGAATCATTGAATTCTTCCCATTTCGACGTTTATTTCTCGAGACAAATGCTCGAAAATATGACAATTCACTTAAATACACATGTCTGTCCGCGCTCTAAATTAACCAACAGAACTGAGGAGTATTTCTGGCGTAGTCTTCCGACAAGCTTCAGTTACTCATCTTTTCATGTCCTCACGTGTTGTTGGCTTTTTTCTGTAAACCTTACTTTTTAAGTAGCCCCACAAGAAGAAATCAAGTGACGTAAGATCAGGTGATCTAGCAGGCCATTGCCTCGGACCATCTCGTCCGATCCATCGTTGATGGTAAACATTGTTTAATACGCCTCGGGCTACTTGGGAATAATGGGCTGGACAACCATCCACATGATGAAACCACATTGTCTGTCGCAACTCCAATGGCAATTCTTCTAGTAATACTGGAAAATGGTCCCGCAAGAAGTTTGCATACTTTTCGCCATTCAAGTTGCCTTCAATAAAATATGGACCTATTAATTTTTCCCCAATAGTTCCTGCCCAAACATTAACATTTCAAGGGTGCTGGAGTTCAACTTGTCGCAGCCAAAAAGGATTTTCGGTAGCCCAGTAATGCATATTATGTCGATTGACCTTACCGTGATTGGTGAAAGTCGACTTATCAGAGAATAACACTTTGGCGAAGAGAAGGGGGTCTAGTTCAATTTGCTGAAGTGCCCATTGCCAAAAGGAAACCCGGTTGCGAAAATCCTCACTAGAAAGTGCTTGATGCATTGAAACATGAGAAGGATGGTATTTATGCCGATGTAATATATTACAGACAGTCGTTTGAGAAATTCCTGATTCACGACTTATTTGGCGAATGCTAATGTGAGGATCGTATGCAACGGCAGCTAACACTGCTATTTCATTGTCCTCAACAGCCACCCTATCTAAACGATTCCTTTTCTTTGGTTGCACACTTCCTTTACCATTGAATTGTTGGATGACCCGATAAACGGAAGCGCGCGATCGTATCTGGTCTGGGAAACGTTGGGCGTAAAGAGCAACAGCACCATCGATGTTCCTTCCACTTTCTCCATAAATCAATATCATTTCAATTTTCTCTTAAATTGAAATAGCCTGCATTATTAATCTGGAAAATGTTTCTAATAATAATCAGTTCCTCAAAATAAATATCGAACTTCTAAATGAAGTACAGTTCTGTTCAAGTAGAAAAAAAGGGCAGTGTGCACATTCATTAACGACTTACCCAAAGTATGTTCGAGTGTCCAAATACATCTGTATGCCGATGACGCCCAGATCTATCTTTCCAGACCCAACGGGCTTGCTGAGGATCTAATCGTCAGGCTAAATGATGACCTGTCAGATATATTTAATTGGTCACAATGTAATGGACTAACATTAAACACAACCAACTCTCAAATTATCTTAATAAATAAAAAAAAAAAAGTTGGCAGGGACACAATACCGCTTATATTTCAGTACGATGAATAGCTTTATTTCTTTGATTCAGTTACAAATCTTGGGTATAAAATAAATTCTTCACTCTCTGCTGTTGATCACAGGAACTACGTCGTTGGCCGCATCTATGCTGGACTACGTAGATTTTAACCCTCATCCAGTTTCACACCAATGCTAACAAAGCTTAAGTTAAATAAGGCCTTATTTTAACTTTTAATTGATTACGCCGCCATTATTTAGTGCAAGCCTGACTCCCACTCACAACATAAGTCACTTGTTGCTTTTAATGATATGATCAGATATAAATACGAAGTGAGTCTAATTACCCATGTTTCACAATATCACACATCGGAACTTGGCTGCTCATTCGAACAATTCTTTGATTTAAGATGGTGTGTATTTATTCATAAAATTATACAAAACAGATGTCCAAACTATTTGCTTAGTAAGATACAATTCACCCAATCTAGCAGAACACAACATGTTATAGTTCCGTCCTTCAGTTACTTGAACTCGTCGCGCCTCAACAAAACAAATAATAGAAGCTAAAACACTTAAAACTGCCGCGCTAAAATATATAGGGTTTTCTAATAATGACTTGACAACTTTTTTTTTAAATAAAAGGCAAACTATTTGAGATATTTCAAAAACTTTATTATTGGCTTGAAGTACAATCAAAAAATTTATGAATAGAACTCGACTTCGTTCATATGGCCACCGCAGGCACGTTTGCAACGGTCGATTCACATTTCACATTCACATCAACGACTCGGCCACACATTTCGGCCGAAACAGCCGCTATTACGCGTTCAATGTTGGCTCTGAGCTCTCCAACGTCCTCGGCGTGTTGGCATAAGCCAATGACTTAACGTAGTCCCACAGAAAATAGTCAAGCGGCGTTAAATCGCACGAACGAGGCGACCAATCGACTAACCCATGTCTTGAGATAACACGATCACCATACTTACTCTTCAATAAATCGATTTTAGCGTGTGCTGTGTGGCTTGTGGCACTATCCTGTTGAAACCACATGTCGTCCAAGTCCATATCTTCCAATTCGGGCCAAAAATAATCGGTGATCATGGCGCGATAACGCTGACCATTCACAGTAACGTGACGATCGTTATCGTTGACGAAAAAATATGGCCCAATAACGACGCCGGCATGCAAACCGCACCAAACAGTTATTTTTTGTGGATGAAGTGGTGATTCATGAAGCACAAGTGGGTTTTTACCCGACCAATGACGCATATTTTGCTTATTGACGAACCCATTGAGCCAAAAATGAGCTTCGTCACTGAAGATGATTTTGCGATGAAATTCATCACCTTGGAGCATCTTCTCCAGAACCCAATCGGAGAACGAAGCTCGTTAGTGTACTTTACCATGATGAAAATATTGAGTTTACTGAATAAATTGACAGTGACAGTTTGATGATTAGTGAAAGAGTGCGTTCACAAATTAAATTCAAAGTTGTCAAGTCCCTATTGGAAAACCCTATATATAAAATAAATGCAATAACTACATATATTTCTTCTTCCTTTCTAAAAAATACCATAATCTACTCGTAGCATCCTTCTCTTCGTCCTATCACCTTCTCTTTTTCTTTTTTTTCTTCTCTTTTTATTTTTGTAGTTTAATTTAGTATTACCTAACCTTTCAGTTACATATGTATATACTATAAAAGACAAAGTCTTACTTGTATATTGTCCGAAATAAAACAGTAATGAAAAATTACTTCTAATGCTACGAACATTTTGATGAAAACAGATGTAATAAGGAAATAAACCAGGGACGGGATTGTCAGAATTCATAATTTATTTAAGTCAACAGTTGGATTAATACGTATCTTTCCTACGCATGTACACTATTCTGTTCTTTATCCAGACAAATTTGTATTTTTTGGTTATCTTCATTGATATTACAGTTTTAAACAGCTGACGAACTTGATGAGTCAAGCAGTCATTGATGTACATTTTTTGAGGATTTACCGTAGGGATGAGTAGAGATGTTGATAGCTGTTCTCCTTTTTCTTTGCTCTCATTATTTTCTCCTTGCAGTGACGAGTCGTTAGTGTGACGTGGAGTATATTGGTTAAGCTTTTTGGGTTATTTTTCTCCGTGTTATTATAGTGTTTCATTATTTTTTTTACATAAGAATAATAACTTCCTTTCATCATACATTTTTTTTTTTTATCTCTCTAATTTTAACGTGTCACCAAAAACTACCTCAAGAAAAACAGAAACAGCTGCTTAACAAGACAAAATACATAAACCAGCAAATACGATACAACCACAGCAATAAAAATTGAAACGGCCTGAGCAACAACAACAGCAGCAGGAAAAACAGCCAGGACAATAACAACAGTAGATTAACAGACATAGAGTACCACCAATCACACTTTTAGAAGGATACAACAGAATTATATAAACCGATCATAGTCTGTAACGTTTTCATAAAAATAATTACTATATGGTAAATAGGAATGCGATCCACTGTAATACTATACTAGCAGACAGACAGAGTTCTTCCCACCACGCAGAAAGCAGAAAAAATTGCAAACTATGATGCTGAGAGTGTTAGAAACTTTTGTTATCATTGACACACATAACGAGAATAGAAAGTTTTTTATTTTCGGAGATGCAAGTGCCATTCATGTATGTTATAATGGCTGGTGGCATTTGCGAATTTGCGACAAAAGTGCCTGATGCCAAACTCTGTCAAATGCCTTAGAAATATCAAGCGGAACTATCTTACTTTCGCCAGGTTTATGAACGCTTTGGATCCACTTTTCGGTGAAACATGCCATAGAATCACCAGTTGTTGCTACGAAAACCATACTGCTGTTCATTAAGAAGTTTTCGGGTTTGGGGATATCTCATGAGCTGACGGTTTATCAGCGTTTTCATGACCTTAGAAAGAAGAGACGCAAGTGCAATGGCTCTGTATGAGGAAAAAAAAGATTCGCCTTTTTTGGGGACGGTCTGGGCAAATGCTATTTTCCATCTGCACGTCCTAAAGTCCTAAAGGGCAAAGTTGATGAAAAAGCTTACGCGATGGTTTTTCCATGGTTGGTTGACCAGCGGATTTGTGTATGCTAAGAACTTAAAGTACTCTTGCTACTACACGAGTGCGAAAGTGGATTCGTCGACGCACTCAAGTGTAGAGGGAGAGCAGGAACAATCTGAAAGTGTTGGCCGCAAAATACGCAGCAAGAAAATTGGTTTTGTGCAAAGAGCTGACAGCTGAATATCATTCTAAATGAGCGTTGTAATGAGGGATGATGCAGAATAAATTGATCATTTACAAGCTGCGTCAAGTTGTTTTCCGTAAAGAGGAAAGAGGGTGTTGTGTGTCCAGGATTTCGAAGCCACCCAGAATTGTGTATATTGAAATCTTCCGTAAGAATGATTTCAGTATCAGGATACAGGGATATAGGCTGAGAAATGAAAATTCAAACGTTAATTTATCCAATCAAATTGTTGTATGTGTTATATCCTTTAAACAATAAAAAACTGTGCACCAACTAAATTCACACTCTCCACCAGTTATCCATTGATTGTTGCATGCATTCAAGGAACATCACTATGACCAGGTCCAGGAGGTGTGGAGTGCCCGCACTATGATAAGTACATTTGTTGCAACTCAACATGCATCATTTGTGAGCTACGATCACTTAACAGAGAACTTGAAAGATATTAACATATGAAACGCGACGGCATAGCAGAAAAGCCGACCAGAGGGCTTACCTCTCGTTTAGCCAAAAATTGGGAGGTAACTCTGAAAATTGATTTTCAATAGTTAAGCTTTTGGCCCCTCCTACAATGCGATGTTTCTTTTTTTTTTTTGTGGTAAAAATGATAAAAAATACCTGTCGACAGATTGGAATAGACAAAAAATTCCGCGATAGTTCAATGACTTAGATAGCTGGACGATCGGAGCAATTAGCTGGCCTAGAGATTTCTTGGAGATGATGATGATGCTGGCAGATCATTCCCAATTCGATAGCCGTGTAACGTAGATAAAATAAATCAGAATCTTAAAAGGAAAGGAATATGGTAAACGAATCTAAAAAAGAATCATTAAAACTTCAAACAAAAAAGAATAATAAATGCGTGAAAGAAAGAAACGAGTGCGTGTACGTTGTAAATCTCAAGGACAACAGCGTTTGTTCGTAGTGTAAGAGACATTCGAGATACATTAGGTCGAATTTCGTTAGACTGGGAAAATTTGGAGCTGAAAAAAGCTAGTAAAGCGAGGGAGCAACGCAAAACTACAGGTATGTGGCTTTTATTATAACATTATTCATATTAAATCATTGATATAATATTTGATCTTAATTAAATCGTATGTTGTGCGTAAGTAATTAACTTTTGATTTCATCATGAGCAAAGTAAAACTTTATATTTTATTTGATGCGATTCAGACGATTTTTAAAGGCATAGACGCTGTTTATAAAGCATATTCAAATTTAGAAAAAACAAAGAAATCGGTACACATGAATGAGGCACGTTTAGCTGGTTTGGAGGATTCATTTGAGGAGCAAGAGTCCTTCATCAGAAAATTGTTGGTGCTCCTACTGAAGACTTAAAGATTAACTAGATATGTAGAAGCGCTCACCTTTAGCAAACTAAAAGAACTGTTATTTCATTACTCCTGTGAATTAAAAGAGCAGCTATCAACAACTGAAGGCCAAAATTTCCTTAGCAAATCCCTAGGCGCATCTAACACACCGTCGGTAGAACTTATGCTCCCCCTAATAAAAATCCCAACTTTTAATGTTTTTCTTAAAATGTGGCCAGAATTTAAGAGTTTGTTTGAATCCATGGTAAATAAAAATCCTTCATAATCCGATACTCATAAGTTACAATATTTAAAAGGTAATTTAACGGGTGAAAATTTCAAAATATCAGGTTATTAAATGATAATCAATTCAAAGTTCTATTTGATCAAACTCAACTTGCTACAGAATCTTCCGAAGATTTTAAACTGTTACTAAATACGATAAACGAAGCGAAACAATCACAAAAAAAAAAATCTTGGTGTAGCTGTAGAGTCATGGGAAGACGTTCTCATCTTTCACAGAAACTTCCTTTCACAAGTCATGGACTTTGGAAATCACAAATCTCTACGCATCTAAGATACTCTCAATATAGCGTTCTAGTAGATTTCATTTTGATGAGGTCAAGAACATTGGACATCATTGGATATTCCTCATTCAGGTGTTAGTCACCAAAAATCTAAAAAATCTTCAAGTTCTGCTCAAGTTCATAACTCTATAATTACAAATAAGTGTTCGCTATGCCATAGCTCACACGCTATTCGAAACTGCTTTAAGTTTAAGGCATTCAATATAAAAAAAAAACCTGAATTGGTTAAAAAGAACAAATTATGTTTTAACTGTTTATCGAGTACACATTTCACGTAAAATTGCACAAGCACATTCACGTGTTCTACGTGCCACCACAACCAAATAACGCATCTCCCTCAACCTGAAGTACTTCAGCATATAATCGTTTGTAGCCGAAAACATTCAAGCACCTGTTCTTCTGGCTCCGGCCCTCATTAAAGATCTAACACCTCCTGGTCAACTGTTACTGCTGCGAGCGTTATAAGATCCTGGGTCAGAAGCTTTTTTCATTACTGAATCCGCCGCTTAACTTCTTAAATTGAAAAAAGAAAGAAAACGCGTGAATAATATTGGCGTTGGAGAAACAAAAACAAGTATCTCAAAGTGGAAAGTTGCTTTCACAGTTTTATCTAACGTTAACAAAACCTTTAGGCTTCAGCTTAATGCTTTGGTCCTGGACAAATTTATGGCCATTCTTCCCACGCACAAGGTGCCTTGTTCTGATTGGAATCATATCAGAAACATAGAGCTTGCTGATCCAAAGTTCAATAAACCTAACAAGATCGATGTCTTATTAGGCAGCGATGTTTACCCATCCATTATCTTTGAAGGTGTAATAAAAGGAGAAACAGGTACCCCTATTGCTCAAAGAACGGAATTAGGTTAGGTAATTTCTGGACGCACTTCAACCAGAAGCTAATCACAAGTAACGTCACTTTATATTAAAACAGAAACTCAAACCGTAAACAACCTGCTAAATAAGTTTAGAGAGCTTCTATCATCAGAGAAAAAAAAATGTGAGACATATTTTTGCAGAACACATCAACGACAGTTGGATGGAAAATATGTCGTTCAATTTCCTTTCAAAGAAGAAACATATCGCATGGTAAATTTATCTCAAGGGGCAGCTCTTTTCAGGTTTCTACAATTGGAAAAGAAATTGCAAACAAATCCGTCGTTTCACGAAGAATACAAAAGTGTTTTTAATGGATACAAGCAACTTGGTACAACTTACTACGTTGAACACTTCCCACTGTTTCGTTCTTCACAACGCAGTGTTAAAAGCATCTAGCTCAACAACAAAGCTACGGATTGTTTTTGACGCGTCCTGTGGAACATCTGACGGGACATCGCTCAACGATCATCTTTTGGTGGGCCCTAGGTCAATATAGACAAATATGTGTTACTCCTCTGTATCAACTCATATTATGGCGAGATGTAGAGGGAGAAAAAGTGAAAGCATATCGTCTTAATACGGTCACATTCGATACTGCGGCTGCACTATACTTAGTGATTCGCACGCTTCAACAACTGGTGGTTAATGAACGACTTCCCACTTGCATCAAAAATAGCCATTTATGGGGCGGACGCAGTAACAGAAGCGTTGGAGATGCAGAATAAATGGGCAAGTAACTGCGAGAAGCTACTGATGTCAGTCGTAGTGGAGGATAGAGAAGTTAAAATTCCACTCTCAGTTGACAAAAAAAAAATGCGATTAAGGCACTTGGCATACAGTGGCATCCTTTCAGTATACATACACATTCAAAATTTCATTTCCGAAAACCAAAACGATTATAAAGATTACTATTTTATCAGATCTTGCTTGCCTTTATGATACAATGGGGTGGATAGCACCTTGCGTCATCGTTGGAAAAGTAATAATGCAAGACATTGGGAAACAAAATCAAACATGGAATTTGGAACTCCCAGCAACAAGTATTTCTGCGTGGAGAAATTTTAAATCTGAGTTAAGCCATTTAAGAGTCATCGAAATTCCTCGCTGGATTAATCTCACAAATAAATCAAAAGTTGAAGTCCACGCGTTCTGCGATGCGTCTAAAAAGATATACGCTGCATCGATATACCTTGGAGTCACCACCGGAAATAAGACATTAACTTAATCGTGTTAAAAACCAGGGTGGCACCTCTTAAAAGTAAGTCCTTAGCTCGCCTGGAACTGTGTGGAGCCCTTTTGATGTCAAGGCTGTTAGTGTCCACTGTAGATACGATGGAACGCCACTCGGCAAAAAAATTCATGTGATGTGAATATATATTATAACAACAATGTTCGTTGCCAACATAGTGGATTCAGGAACTCACGGATTCTAGCTGTTGGAACTACGTTCCATCTAAAGGCAACCCCACAGACATTGCATCAAGAGGAGTCCTCCCGACTGATCTAATTCAGAATCTTCAAAGGTGGAATATAAATGGGTTTGCATTTTTACAATCATTCATTTGATGCAAATCTTTATACGTCTATTGAAACGAATCCTATGGATCTCGAAACCAAAGGGTTTAAAAGTTCAAAAATCAAAAATAAGTTGATCGCATTTAGGTAACCCATAATTAATATTTTGCAGCTCTGCGTTCACTTCACTACATTTAAATTAAATCAACATCTATTCAGTCGCTTTTCATTTCTTAGCCGGTTGTATCGAGCTGCAGCATATTGGTGTCGATACTTAACTAATTTAAGATTCAAAGCAACGAAATTACAAACCCGTATGTCTGTCCCACTCTTAGTCGATGAGATACAATATCTTCTGTTCGTTTGCACTTGATTGCTGTTCTACGACAGGAGTACTTTAATGAAGAAGAGACTTTCTCTACTTATGCATGAAAAGGGTATTTTACGAGTTGGAGTTCGGTTGGAAAACGCTGAGCTACCCTATTTACAAAAATATCCAATAACACTGCCTTCCAGTATTTTTCTTATATGTCTCATTGTCTACGATACTCATCTGAAAACTCTTCATGGCTGTCAGCAGTTAATGATGTCTACACTTCGGTCGGAGTATTGGATTCTGCAGTTGAAATCTTCTATCAAACAGTGTATCCCCAAATGTCTAAAATGCTACAGTTTCAATGCCACAGAGATGCAGCAGAAGATGGATAATTTGCCAGCTTTACAAGTGAATTAGGCACGTCCTTTTCAAACATCTGAAGTGGACTATGCTAGCCTTGCGCAACCCAAAGCTTGGAAAGGTCGACGTTGCAAGCTTACCAAAGCGTACATTGCGATTTTTGTTCGTTTTTGCACGAAAGCAGTTCATCTCGAGCTTGTTAGTGAATACACCACATCCGCATTTCTCGCAGCATTTAAAAGTTTTACTGATCGCCGTGGTATTTGTACAAATCTCTACAGCGACTGCGGAACGAATTTTAAAGGAGCCGCAAATATCTTGCCAAAGCAGTGGACAGATGATATCGCAAAAGTTTTGCAAAACAATGGTACCAAATAGCATTTCAACTCTCCTGCAGCTCCACATTTCGGCGGATACTTGAAGCGTATCATCAGACATTATACCCTGATCTTCGAGGAATATGCAACTATACTTGCGTAAGTAAAAGCATACCTAAATTCCCGTCCACTTTTCCCTGTAACTGAGGATCCTTATGATCTCTCTATCTTGACACCACGACACTTTTTAATTGGAACAGCACTAAACACCGCACCAGAAAAGGAACTAACGGCAATAAAAAAAATCCCATTTAGACAGATGGTAGCTTATGCAGAAAATTCATCAAGATATTTGGAAAAGGTGGAGATCTGAATACTTGGTTCGATTTCAAAATCGTCCAACATGGCTTAAGCCAAATAACGAACTTAAATTTGGGCAGCTAGTGCTATTGCCTGACGAACAAACGCCTCCCACTCTTGGGCGTCTTGGTAGAATCACGGAAACACACCCGGGAGCAGATGAAAAAATTCGAGTTGTAACAGCCTCATTTAAACGCCCGATAGCTAAACTTACCCTCCTACCAATGTTAAACTAATCAACTGCACAAACCCACACACATACTGTAAAAACAAAATAAAAAATCATTCATACTTTATCATACCCTATAATCTAACAATATTTATCTAATTTTTACTCAATTTAATAAATATCATAACTAATACTTAACTTATGACCTATTATTGCCACACACAATTCACCATACCTACCTACTTTTCTTTTAATGTACACATCGGTCATAAGTAACAAGTCGAGCATCGGAGATAATTTACATTCTACACCACGGCAACCAAACATCGTTTCCTTTTTGGTGGCCCGGCAAAGAAGAACTTGGAAGATCTACACACATGAAACGCCGACGGCATAGCACAAAAGCCGACGGCTTATCAGACATTAGTTTGGATTCCAAAATGGTATGACACTTGCTAGACTAACGCTTAATTGAGGACAAAAAAAATATTTTGTTAAAGAAACCTGATTCAGTTTTTAATAAGTTAAAATGAGTACCAAGTGTGAGCGAGACAGATTGACGCAAAATAAACACGCCCTTTCCACTAGTCGACGTGGAGAAACAGATAGAGATGCCACCCTTTTCATTACATTTAATTTTTTTCACATCACAGAGCACACAGAACACTACGTTCTCCTGATGTGTACCCTTAGTATTGCTTTTTATCATTTGTCATGTCATTTTGGAATCCAGACTAAATACGCCATCTTTTAAAGTTACTTCCCAAAATGGCGTAGTACATTTTTTTTCAGTACAGTTAGTTCAAGTTGGGTAATTAATGACTTTCAGATACATGGAAGGGGAACAAAAGCAATATACTAGTTACAACCGATATATATATGGTATATACATATACCAGTTCATAATTAGGTCCAATGGTATCAGTGGCCTTTTACAGTTCCTAGAAGGTCGCCCCTATGGCCTCAACCTTCTACTGTGGATCCTCGATCACAAAGAAGTCGTCATCATCAGCGGCCTCATTTGGATCAATACCTGCTATTTTCAGTACCCGTTTGTTGTCTGTTGTCCGGGCTATTTTAAGGCACTAAAGGTTTGATTATTTGCAGGGAACATATTCGGGTTGCTGGTGTTTACAGCCCGAACCTTGTTGTTCCAATGCAAACTTACAGAAATTCTGTAATTCTCTTTTATTAGCGTTTGAATATTTTTAATCGACGACTTCAGTGTCCTAATCTCCAGGTCTTGTCTGTTAACTGTCTGTACAGGTTTTTAAGTCTTGACAAAGGTCTACTTTTCTGTCGGTGCAGTGCGTCAATAGTAGGATTGCGGAACGGGTCTTTGTTAGTCGTACGTTGATACCGCGGTATTGTAGTGTTCATTGTTTTTTAATTACCTCGTCCATTCGTTTTAGGTATTTATCTATCTCCTCGTTTGACAAATTCCTATTAGACGTAGACGTACGATAGGATGGCTATTGTGTGATCAGATTTCAATGGGTAGTTGTTGCATTGTACCTGGATGCATTTCGCGGTTTCGAAAGAAGATGTGCATATGTATGTTCGTAAAGTTATGTGTTTTGAATTGTGCTATAGAATTTCGGTTGATTTATTTTAAGTTGAAATGGAAGTATGTGAAAGGAATAATAATACTCTTAATATGTATTTTTTTTTTGTAATGAGTAAAAAGGGATGTGTTATTTTAGCTTTATGGAATGGGATAGTGGAATGATTTGATGTTGATTGC
This sequence comes from Volucella inanis, assembly GCA_907269105.1. Classification (NCBI taxonomy): domain Eukaryota; kingdom Metazoa; phylum Arthropoda; class Insecta; order Diptera; family Syrphidae; genus Volucella; species Volucella inanis. The sequence continues at coordinate 82,362,505 of OU026153.1, forward strand.
TGTTATGTTGTATGATAGTGTTTGTTTCGTGACAGATGTTTTTATTTACATTTAGATTATTGTTTGTTCTTATGATTAATTGGTTGGTAGTAAATATATTTTTTTGAATTGGCCGTTTTAGTTCTCCGTTCTGTATTTTTAATGTAACCACTCGTATTAGATTGCCTTCTCCTGTGTGTGTTTCGGTGATGGGTCCTTATCACTACTTCGATAGTGATAGCCTTTCATCTCTTATTAAAAGCAGATCACCCACTGAAGACGGTTGCTCTGTGTGAAGCCATTTCGGTTGTTGTTGTGGGAGCGTCAAATATTCAGAATACCACTTCTTCCAAAACAACTGTTTTGGTTTTTGGATTCGGTTCCATCGGTGAATGCAAAGCAGCTTTTGTTCCTGGTTGCCGGGATGAGAAATCTGTTGAAGTGATTATCCGATGGTAATGTCGTCCGGGTCGTTTGTCATGGCACATAGGGGTCTCGAATTTAAACACGCTTCTACCTGTGACGGAAGCGTTAAACATCTCATGCCCAATGATGCGTTTGAGATGGTGCTTCCCATAGTCCACCGAAATGAGGAAAAGCAGGGGGAATAAAGCGCCACCTTATACCTTCGTTTACTTTGATTTCGGCGACTTCCTTTGAGTCTATCATGGCCTCCTTCACCAACCTTTGTAACTCCGTATTAGCTCTGATGAAGTTGGTCCCGCAGTCCCTGTATATGTTTGTGCACAGTCTCCTCTTCTTGCCACAAGTCTTCGTAGAGCTGCTAGAAAGGCTTAAGAGGTTAGATCACTCGCACCATTCTGCTGTTGACGAATGGGTGCGACACGCGAACTCTTGGAGGGGAAAAATACGTTTTAGTCGTTTCGCTGCGTTGGTTCGAAACCTAAAATAAGTTATGCACGAGTGAATACATTTTAACGCATTTTTTATTTATATTGAGTATATAGTCCTTGCTGATACGATGTTATTTGCTGAGTTCCTCCGGGAATAGCTTGTTATAGTGATGATTACTATGTAGTATGATTGAATGTTGTTGTTCAAACGAGAGGGCTGAGTTTTGCAGTCTACCTCCACCCGGCAAAATCCCTTTTGAGTCGATGAAAAGGTTTAAGAAATTTAGGAACTTCTTGTTTCCGTTTGTTTGAAGGTCAGTTATTTGGGTTGCAAATATTTCATTTTGGAAGTTGCGGACTGTTACTATTGAATTCTTTACTTGAAAGCGGAGAGCCGTTTCTAGTTTTAGGAAGTTTTCGTAAGTAATTTGTAAATCGTACTATACAATACTTCTAACAACCTTTCATAATTTAGACTGCTTGAGAATGATTGCGGATATGTCGTTTTCTATTTTAATGGTATAAATGACTTTGGTGGCACGCTGTTCGATGTCTGTGTTGTGGATCTGTTGAGGTGGAACTGGAAAATCCCACTCTTTGCGTGGGAACTGTGGTCCATTCCACCAGAGTTCGTTTGCAACTAAGTCTGCATGGGGCACTTCGCGCGAAGCAATGTCTACCGGATTCTGTTGAGTTGGAATTTGTTTCTAAATTCTGATTTCGGTTAATCGCTGAATTTCCGCTACCCGATTACAAACGAAGGTGGTCCATTTTGATGGCGATGCAGCAATCCAGGGGAGCGTAATGGTTGAATTGGTCCATGCGAATTTTCGGATATTTTGTAGATCTAGAACTTGTGCCGTGTAATCGATCAGCTCTCCTAGCATAACCGCTCGGAACAGTTCCAGCCGCGGTAGGGAAATTGTTTTCACTAATATAGGGTTTTCTAATAACGACTTGACAACTTTTTTTTTAAATAAAAGGCAAACCATTTGAGATATTTCAAAATCTTTATTATTGGCTTGAAGTACAACCAAAACATTTATGAATGGAACTCGACTTCGTTCATATGGCCAACGCGGGCACGTTTGCAGCGGTCGATTTTTTGGACCGAATTTTCAACGACTCGGCCACACATTTCGGCCGAAACGGCCGCTATTTCGTGTTCAATGTCAGCTCTGAGCTCTTCCAACGTCGTCGGCGTCTTGGCATAAACCAATGACAACGTAGCCGCACAGAATATATTCAAACGGGGTTAAATCGCACGAACGAGGTGGCCAATAGACTGACCAATGTCTTGAGATAACACGCTCACCACACTTACTCTTCAATAAATGGATTGTAGCGTGTGCTGTGTGGCTTGTGGCACCATCCTGTTGAAACTACATATCGTCCAAGTCCATATCTTCCAATTCGGGCGAAAAATAATCGGTGATCATTGTGCGATAACGCCTGCAATTCACAGTAACGTGACGATCGTTATTGTCGACGAAAAAATATGGCCCAATAACGCTGCCGGCATGCAAACCGCACCAAACAGTTACTTTTTGTGGATGAAGTGGTAATTCATGAAGCACATGTGAGTTTTTACCCGACCAATAACGCATATTTTGCTTATTGACGAACCCATTGAGCCAAAAATGAGTTTCGTCACTGAAGATGATTTTGCAATGAATTCTTGGCGCATCTTCTCCAGAACCCAATCGGAGAAGGTACGTTGTTTCAAATGGTCCATCCGCTTCAATTCTTGAGTCAGCTTGATCTTGTATGGGTGAAAACCAAGATCCTTACGTAAAATACGCCATAATGCGGTCTGAGTGATGCCCAATTCTTGAGAACGCCGTGGAATTGACTGATTTGGATCGTTTGCTACGGACGTCTGAACGACAGCGATATTTTCGACACTTCGACCAACCCGTTGTCTCAGTGACACGGCAACATCACACAACGAACATGTAGACTCAAATTTTTGCACTAAACTTGTTATTGCCTGCCTACTAGGGCGAAAATTACGACCGAAAATTGGAGTTAACGCTCTTAAGGTTGCAGTCACTGACTCCGAATATCCGTAGAAAATTTTTTTAATTTGCAGATGTTGCTTGTTAGTGTACTTTACTATGATAAAAATGTTGAGTTAACTGAATAAATTGACAGTGACGGTTTGATGATTGGTAAAAGAGTGCGTTCACAAATTAAATTCAAAATTGTCAAGTCCCTATTGGAAAACCCTATACCACCTTGGACTTTAAGAGTAGCTTTCTTCTTGTAAGTATATTGCACCCCCATATACTCGTTCGCTTGCGTCACTAAAACTATGCATTTCTAGATACTTCTGGATGTTGTGTGTTTGAACCCACCTTGGAGTTCGGATGTGTACCAGAAAAGGTAATTGTTGTTGGAAATTTTGGCAAGCCTTTATCACATCTGCAGGAATTGCACTGTCCCAGTTAAGACCTCGGCCCCACAGTTGCTGCACTATCATCTTGGCCCTTATAATGCGGGGAGATATCCACCCGATTGGGTCGAAAAGCTTTGCCGTTGATGAAAGAATCTTCCTTTTTTTAGCTTCCTTATTTAAGGCCTTAATATGATCTGAATCTCCGAGAGGTAAAGAAAAATTTATTTCCCAATCGCCTTCTGAAATTTGGTGTAGCAGTTGGTTGTCCGTTGCTTGCTTGTTGCTTGTTGCTTGTCCACTTTCTAAGATTAAAACCGCCGGATGCGAGCAGATTTCCGGCTTCGTCTCTCCTTTAGAATCCCCCTTTCAACTGAATGTACTCTCGATATGAAAACATCGACGCACATTTCTTCAACTACCAGCTTGGAACCGATAGAATATATTTGGGTCTTTCATTGGAAGCTAGCTGTTTAGCTGTACGAATGGCAAGATAGGTTGCGCAAGCTGTACCAAATGTGACAGTCTCTAATCGAAAAACCTTAATTGTTTTCTTAGTATAGTCGCGTCAAAAGATGAGTTGATAAAAGGAGCCGGAATGATTCACACGGATTTTCCTTAACATTTTTTGGAAGTCAGTTGCGAAGGTAAACTTTTATTTCCTCCATCGCTTGATAATATCAATAATATTAATTTGGATTTTAGGTCCTACCAGCAGATGATCGTTGAGAGATGTAGTTTTCGTGGCGGCGTCAAAGACAACTCGTAATTCGGTTGTAGAGCAAGTCTCCTTTAAGACAGCGTGATGTGGGAGAAAGAAGTGATAAGGCGTTCGCAGCCAATCGTTATTATTCACTTCAACTTCCTTCATTTGGCACAGCTGTAAGTACTCATTTATGTACAATATCTTTTATATTCTTGGTGTAGTGCAGGATTTTTCTGGAAACGTCTCTCCAGTTAAAGAAACCTACGTAGGGCTCCTTCTCACGAGGATCACAACGCAGAAAAACTTCCTTCCCTGAATGACAGGAATACCTGAAAACGTTCTTGTGAAGCGAAATCTTCTTCACAACCTTTGTCATCTCAAGCTTTGTGTGTTTCGAATGAAGCCTCCTCGACTTCCCAAAATCTTCACGATTTTCCCTCTATTCTTCGAACTTAAGAGGAAAAATTTAGACTTAGTCTGCCCTTAACTTGTCTGAGTGTTATTTCGATTTTCTACCGATTGAACCTTTTAGAACCTCTAAAGTACGGAACCTAGCTTATTAAAATTCGGAAAACTGCTTAAACGTAGGCACATCTCTTGTGTTTTTTAATGATCCTAATTTTTTTTCCCATAGTTACTGAGTGATTGCGGGAAGTTTCTGTTGGATACAATCAATCAGAATGGAATCCCAGTGTTCAACAGGTAGCTTAATATCTTCCAGACCTTCTCATAGTTCCCACTATCTATTGATAAATGCTGCAAAAGACGATCTGTTTCATCCACCAAACTAGATTTAAGGTAGTGTGTTTTTTCAATTTCAGAAACAGACTTATTATTATGGATGAGTGATGAGAAAAGGTCATGGAAAGATTTTCAACTTTCGTAGTTTCCCGAAAATGTAGGTAAATTTATTTTTGGTAACCGTATACTACTTTTATCTGATGTTACATCTGTTCTCACAGAACTTACCGGAGGTCCGGACGGTTTTTTGATTTTGTCCATGTTGTCTAGCAGATCCGTACGATATTCTATATAAATTTCCTTGATGTTTTGGAATAATTCTTGAATCTCTTCTTCTGTTGCGGAATTTTTTGTTTGAATAGCTAAGGCACTGGCGATGTTGCACTCTGAACTAGCTTTGTAGTTCTCCTTTAGATGGACGGCCTTGTGTTAAGGTAATTCCACGACCTATCCTTCATCGACCGTTAACAAAAATTTCTTTATCCTTTGTAATCTGTTGTAACAGTTTTTTAAGCAATTTGCTCGCTCTCATTGTGAAGAGATGGTGTTGAAATGGAATTCACAAAATCAGAAAAACAAACAGGTAAATTCTATTTTGAAGGATAAAAACTTACGTTAAATTAATTTTGGTTTTGCAGAAACGAAAATTGGAATATAAGAAAGGTATTTTGTGTCCACCATGTCCAACAGTGTACCAGACTGTTCTTGCAATATCCAACAGAGTAGCTGTTTCGCACATTCGAATAATTCCGAAATACATATCTGGTATGGAAATTTATGCATATCCCTCTGCTTTTCCAAAGAATTTCTGATGGGCCTCGTTGGTTTGTCCGGTCCTACGTCAATTGGTTGCTCTTTCCACTTTCAAGCCGAAACCGTAACCGAATAGTTTAGTCTTTGTTTGTGTACGAGGTATGTTTTGAAATTTCGCGGAAAACGTACATTCGATTATCGATAGCTGTAAAGCTATCCAGAATTGTGTATATTGAAGTTTCCAGTAATAACAATTACAGCATGCGGATACAGGGATACAGTACGTATATTAACATAGTGCATCAAACTCTAAACCATTACGAAGATGGAGTCTTAAGCATGTGAAATTCAATTCCGGATTGAAGCAGGGATTATGTTGTGTTAGAACTTGGTAAGCTATATCACTTTGCAGGTAGATGGCGAGAACGCGATGAGAAAAAGATAATGACACTAATTCGTAGCCAGGTAGCATCTGATCAAAGTGGTTTGGTTTGGGCGGGCATTTACCTATGCATCAGTAAATGCCAAAACATCTGACCTCCATTTTAAGACGTTGACACGTATATTTGTTTTGTCATTTTTAAATTTCCGCGCCATTTTAAATCGCAGTCACAAAAAACACAAACACCGACGAATTGTGAAATAAAAATTGGTTTACGTGTTGTGCAATCACAACCGTAGGAAACCGTGCACCAACACAATTCATAACCTGCTATTACTGTGCACACTCAGTCATTGCCCGTGGCGTATGACAATGTAATACAGAATAATATTGGCTGAGTGCAAGCCGGTACTGCGAACAAAGGCAGCGTAATTGAGATTCCGCATTGTGGTTATTGACACATCACCCATATCTTGTTTCTTTTCTTGTACTGATGATAGTTTTTTTTTTTTTTTTTTGCCATTACTAGGATGAAGTATATTCATTGAGCAAGTTACAATAAACAATACGAACTTTTAAATTTCTCTGATTATGTTTCTTTCTTTCATTGGCTATTCTAGCGAGTTATGTTGACACAATTTACACCACATTACAGTAAATATTGCGACTATACATAAACAAGAAATATGGGTAATAACTTTGCATCAGTTTTTGTACATATAACCACATGAAATTGTAGTTGCGTCATATAATACCTCAGACTTGTCCAAAGTAACTGTGAAAGTTTTCATGGGTTTATGGTATGTTTTCCTTGGAAGTATAGGATACATTATAAATGGAAACCAAACCAAAGAAGCTCTTAGATCTTGGATTATCATATTGTACATGAATTGAAAATGATAATACATAATTGACAAAATAACTAGTCGCAATATTTCATATGCAAATTTAGAAAGATATACATGCAGTAACGACTTATTCATTTTACAAAAACTTTAATGTCTCCACCGGGAGTCATTGCAATGGTATCTATAACACTAGATTTCATTCGCACTGGAAATATGAAACTTTTCCATCTTAATGGGGTGAAAAGAAGTTTCCCATATTTTAACGCAAGTGGTTGCATTTTAATACTAAACTGGCACGTTTGTACATTCAAGATATGATTGAATTGAAAGATAACACTGAACAACGAACATATGAGAAATTTAAACAATGATTCTTCTCAGTAAAATATAGAGATAAGTTCACGTAGACCTATGGTAAATGATAATCGGGTAGAACCAAATGAAATCTATGAACTCAGCAATATGCTAGGGTCGAAGAACGTCTTCTGTTTTCTGTGAATGAGTATATGGAATGTATTCGACGAACACTATTTGAAAGGAAATTGAGAATATCTATCAACGTTGCCAATATTTCGGCCAATATATGTGGAAGAGTAATAGAAAAAAATCGATCGCTGAGAATCAGATCGAATTCCATACTTTAATTTAAGATGTGTACCATACCTGAAATAAATTTAAGCTCGATATCTTAATTATTCTAGGTTTTATTCAAATAGAAATTTGTTATATCTTTATTTGAAAACCCGATACGTTTCTTTTTACATTATCATAATATTAAAATATTAAATTTTAGTGATTTCGAATTTTAATTGGTATGACTACCATATATAATTTTCTTTTTTCTTAATACTATATATTAATATAAAAAATATATTTTAAAACTAAAAATAAGTATTAACTCTTTTAATTATAATGTACATACAATATATTAACTTATTTGTAATTAATTTTTAATTATACATAATATGAATTACTTTTTTATAAATATTGGTCATAAACCAATATTTTTATTAGATTTATAAAAATTGTTGTAATAACAAAAATATTAATAACATCAGTAATTACGAAATTTTTAAGGATTTTTAACTTTGAAGAGTGTACAAAGTGTTTAAGTTCGCACTTTCTACAGCGTTTTCCTATACACGGATGGGCTCTTCCACTCTCCGTCCATATCTTATCTCGAAAAAGGATATGGAAAATCTGTGATATCAGATTTATACCTACTTTTATGTTCTTCAAGTTTACAAATTTAATAAACATCCCGAGCAATGTAGGACATAACTCCGCCTGAATGCTTGTATGCAAGTGCCACTCAAGCATCCTGTCGGTCCCAAGCCGGAGAAAATGAGGAGGGGCGTCCCAATGGGAACACCAGGAGTAAGTCTTGATAAAAAAAAATCCCTAATCCAGTGGTGGAACAGCAAGCGTCGATGGATGCATAGCTAAGTAGGGCTTAGTCGCTAGTTTGCGAACTTTGGATACCAGGCGATCTCTGACTTAAAGATAGCCTTCCTGTAATTAGATGGGTAGGCCAAAGTTGACAGATTATCTCACTCACTCCTGGGTGAGTTATTATTCATGATCCCAAAAACAATAGAGAATGATGCTTTTACAAATGCATCATCAGGGAAAGATATTTTTGAACACCCACAGACATGACATCTAAGAATTGGGCAAAGTCATCAATCATGGTCTCGGCCATGGAGGACCCAGATAAGAACTTGTCCCTTTTTAGCGACTTCATCTCAGAAACCAGCACTTTGTGCAACAGGTACTATCGGACATCTCATTCCGATGAAGCAGACATATCTAATACCTCTGGAAAAGTGGGTCAGACTGAGTCCAAGTACTTCATTTTAACGCCAGCTGAAAAACGAAGACTCAAGTCTTCAAAACAGAAAGTTGCAGAAAGGAGTCCTGAGGTAAAGTGCATGCTATACGAAGATAATACCCCTCTCTAATCTGAAGCAAAACGAGTTAGCACTGCAAATACAACCGTCGAAAAAATCTCGTATAGCAATATAACGAGCTATATCAGACTGGGAGTCATACCAGTCGACCTCGATCGTAAACCTTTCGCAAATGCACAGATTGTTTAGATACAAGTGAGGACTATAAATATCACGATCTAGCTACTTGATAAGAAAAAGAGGCCAGCATTCCACGGTGCAACCTTCAAAGCCGGTGGGCTTTCGATCATTTGTGCGGATGCCTCCACTTGCAGAGTGGATGAAGAACAACTTCAATAAACTTAAAGAGGAAGAAGAAGAAAATTTTCCAAAACCGCATGGTATCAGAGAGTACTTCCTACAAAGTACCGGGGCAGCGATGAAATAAAACAGGCAATTCTTGATGGCCAAAACAAATAACTCAACACAAGCACGCGGAGAGTTCTGCAAAAATCGAACAATGGGGATGTCGTTCGCCTGGTTTTTGCTATCAACGAAAGCGCTATAAAGCGGCTAGATCTCAAGGGCCTGGTCTCATACCATTACGGTCAGACCAAGCCCATCCTAAAGAGCTCGAGCAGAACAGACAGCTAGAGCTCGAAATCAGCGAATCTAAACACAGGGTGTCGTAGGACGTAGAGATGACAACAAAGCCTTCAGAGCACAGGTCCCTGAATATGCACACAAATGACATCCCTTCTGAGCGTGCTGCAGGCAAACTTACACCAAGCTATGGGTGCATCGGATATTTTTCTGGACTTATCCAAGAGCTATGGGCAAATCATGGTAAGATTTTTGGTTAAAAAAGCAAAACCAGAGAGGTAGTGTTTGCCAAAAGGTTTTTTTTAAACCGAGGGCAGCCCCTTTTATTGAGAAAGATACAGAATTCTTTCTCAATCAAAGTTTAATAACTAGGGATCTGGTGACAGAACGAATTGAACACCACAACGTCCAGCAACTTCTGTAACTTGAGAAAGATACAGAATTCTTTCTCAATCTAAGTTTCATAACTAGGCATCTGGTGGCAGAACGAATTGAACACCACAACATGTTCAAGTGCCTCATACGCACAGAAGACCCAATCCCAGCAACACGACATCATTCTTTCATCTTTTAAAAACAGCCTTAAGGTCAAACGAGCTAAGGTAAAATGGTGCGTACCGTAGCGTACTTTTGACTGAACTGTATATGAACCCATATCAAATGCTTTGCTCCAAAGAAACATCGACTAACATACCATTAACTGGGTCAAAGCGATGCATGAAAGCCGGTTGATTACTACTTTATCAGGCCCGACTTCGGCATCAGTATCAGGAGTTAAGTTAAAAGGAGTTATTTCCAAAAAATGCAATGTTCGTAACCTTTGACCTCTGATAATAAAAATAGACGGGAAGCAAGATGTTATGAGACTTTTAAACGAATCTTTACAATGCCAAAAGTGAGGTCTATGCATAGATACAACTTCTTGCTTATCATTTTGAGGTTTGGCCCTTTTTTCTCTATATATTGGTGTACTCTCATTTACGCATACATACATATGTATCTCATATTCGTAAGATTAAGCTTTTAAAAGGAACCTACAATATGGCCTTCTATTCGACATTTTATTTTGTATTAAATCGTTGGTATCAAAAGTAAATCGACCATTATAAAGGGTGATCTTTTCGCTGTTTGGTTTTTTATTGTTCCATATTTGACGGCTCACGCGTGATTCATGACATATGTTCAATATGCTCAGTAGGCATTCTCATTTCATCATGGAAAACTTACACCCAAACAACGTTTACAAACATTTTTCCGAATTTTTTCAAATATGACCGTGAGAACAACGTTACCGTCAATGGCGCCCGCTATCGTTCAATGATTTCAAATATTAATGGTTCCCGCAATACGGCGCTACATGCCACACAGCACGCTAATCGATGAATCAATTGAGAAATGAGTTCGGTGAGCATTTTATCTCGCATTTTGGACTGGTGAATTGGTCGGCTAGATCGTGCGGTTTGACGCCTTTAGACTATTTTTATGTGGACACTATCGTTAATCTGTCTGCAATTGTGCAGACAACATTACACGTTTTATTAGGGAGATACCAGCCAATATGTTCGAAGAAGTTATTCAAAATTGGACCCTCCGTATGGATCACTTAAAACATAATCGTGGTCAATATTTTCATGAAATTATCTTTAAAAAGTAAATAGCAAACATTGATTTATCAACGCAAATAAAAATTTTATTTACTTTTGCACTTTTTATGTGTTTTTTTTTTTTTGACAATTAAGATACGCATTTGATTGTTACTTCACATCAAAGCTTTATTGTAAATATTTTATTATTGAAGTATCGCTAGACACTAATTAACACTAATTAAGAACCAAATGTTCATCAACTATAAAGCAATATCTATGTTCCCCCATTCAAAACTCTTAAAAAAATCAAAACTAAACGGTTTCACATACGAAGTGTGTTTAAAAAGTAAAGTGAAACGAAAAAACGTGCCGAATTGTGGAAAAACAATTTAAGGCTCTTGCATCACGATAATTAATGCACCTGCTCGTTCATCGTTGCTTGTGAGATTTTTTGGCCAAACACAACACGACAATCATGCCTTAGCCACCATATTAACCGGATTTGGCCCCATGCGACTTTTTTCTTACTTTTTGAACATACCTTGTATGGTTAAGCAGTTAAAGGGAAATACATCCACGCATTTTTTTTTTACATATATATATGTTATAACCAAATTATTAAAACTATATACATGAATATTAGTATATTAAATTGAAGGTGTTTAAAAATATATATACATATGTATATATATCTATATACTATACTATTGACATAATGGCAGCCGTAGAGCACTTTTGGTATATGTGAGGTTATAACAGTACCTAACTTGCATACACTCCCCGTCAAGAACAATGAAAAACAAAGTTAATTACAAGTAAAGAAATCCAGCGTATGGGGATTTATCACAAGTGTCGCGTAGTACGCGCTTTTTTTATTATCATATGTATAACTGGATACCATATGAAGATGGATACAAAAATGAAGTGACTAATTTGCGATGAGAAAATAGAAAGAAGCAATTTAATCAAAAATAGTAACTGCTCCGATTGTATGGGTTTCTTTCACTATTCTTGTGTAAATTTGAAGGAATCAGATATTGAATTTATAATTACAAACAATTCTAAGTATCGATGCGACAAATGCACAAATGTACAAATGCAAGTACTGCGCCGCAAATCTCTACTTCTACAACCTACGCCATCTTTGATTTCATCTCTAAACAGCACCATTCTCTGCAACAACAACAATAGCAACAGCAACAAAAACAGCTGGCCACTGAAAAGCAACAAGGAACAACCAATGCATCGAGGCAACAACAGCATAGGAGTATCAGAATAATAACAACAACATACAAAGTCAGTACATGGCCATCAAAGAGAAAAATCTCAATAATAATAATGTTAACACCTCTAAGCAAATTTACAGTGACATTGTTTGTGTCCATCTCTCTTCGGCTGAAGTAAAGAGAAAAATTATGAAAAGTAAACAAAATGGGAGAAAGAAATTTAACTCTTTGTTATTTGCGACTGACATCTGCATCAACGACTGCTTCACAAAATATACCCCAGATTTATTCTTGGCGGGGAAAAAAGTAAAAATTGGAAAAAAGTTGAAATATTTATGGTTTAGCAACTCTGAAATCTTCTTGCGAAAAGTTGAAAATGGTGAGATTATGGTGATAAGATTATTCGAAATTTAGCTTTTAAATTTTTTGTGCAACCTGAAAGCACCCAAACTTGTCATTTTAGGAGACTTCAACTTGAATTTATTAACTTCAAGTGCTGAATCAAATTCTTATCTTGTTCCTATTGCTGATCATGGGTTATGAGTTATGAGGTACTGAGTTCACTGGACCAATCAGAGGGACTTGTATTCCTCGTAAATGACTTTTGATAAAATCTCTTCAAATCTTTGTAGTGGTACTAACATTGATTTACGAATTTTTGATTACTGCATGACAGGCAGACAGTTTAATGGTTTAAAACATAAGAAACACGTTAAAAATTTGATATTACTTATTGTTTTCAAAATTAATTTTTTGGAGCTGAATAATTAATTGCTGTTTGAGAACTGGGTGGATGTCCACGCTGAAGAGAATGCTTCCCGGGCTTATGATTTATTTCTGAAAACTTTAAGTTTTCATAAGTTCTTCAAGTTCTGTAACTGTGCAACATTCAGAAATAAGACTTAAGCCCTGGGTGAACAAATCTCTTCTTAATAAAATTAAATACATATAAAAACAAATTGTGTCAAAAATGCTATAGACATCCAATGAATTCTAGGTTAGAAAATAGTTTTGGTTCGCTATACTGTGTAATAATTAAATTGTTCAAATCTTTTATTTTTCTGTGTATGCATTCGCTGGTTTGATTTTTTTTTTTTTTTTTATTTATTTCTTTATTTTTTTTTTTTTAATATGTTCACCCCACACATAACCACTATTCTTTTATAAAATCGAATGTCACTAACTATTCTTTATATTATTGTTAGCTGAAGGTTATATCTAAAGTTACTAATACCATTGTGATAGAGAATAAGGACAAAATAAATAAATAAAAAATAATAATAATAATTCGTAGCAAAACATCGAAAATGTGAAGAGAACTAAAAACGAATACTCAATTGAAAGTTTAAAAACGAAAGTACACATTTTTCGTAAAAAATTAAAAATTAAAAAAATATTTCTTATCAAAATAAATTAAATTTTGTAGGTTTACCAATACATTATGACAATTTAAAAGAAGTATGAAACATTTTAACGCGATTTATCCAATCATTTTTTAATTATCCAGTCATATCGATTCATCCATTATTTTCAACTCATATTCAAAAAACGTTGTTTCAAGAAAACCGTTTTTTTTTATAATTTGCGCGCTCTCAAGGGATTTGAGTACCTTAAAATGCTAGTACACAGCGCGGAAATGTGATATCCATTTGAATGTGAGCAGCTTATTAATGGTTCCATAGCAGAAGCATCAAGCATTGGCGAGTGGAGACTAGAATCTAGCAAAATGGAAAATTGTATGGAATGCTGGATGGCACAGATTGTTTCCGAAATACAATATATCATTGGAGTATAAATAACAGCATTCCCGAAGTATGCAAGTTCAGTTCATCAGTTGAATTTAAAGTGTGAATTGAGACAGTGAATTAAGTAAAAGATAAAGAAAAGGCATATAATATTTTCGAAATATATCATTAGAGTATAAATAACAGCATCCCCAGTGTATGCAAGTTCAGTTCATAAGTTGAATTTGAAGTGTAAATTAAGACAGTGAATTCAGTAGAAGACAAAGAAAAGTAAAAGTGCTTGAGATAACCGATTGTACTGTGAGTTATAACTGTAATAAATAAAAACATTGTATTGAAAAGGTATAAGTCCTACCATTTGTACCTACACAAACATTTTATAAAATGTAAATAATAAACTATAATGAGCCGAAAACTAAGTGACCCTCGTCCAACTCAAATCCGAGTTAAACAAGAGAAACCTCAGCGCCAATGGAGGAAAAAGTGACTTAGTGCTCTGACCTCAGGATGGTTTGAACAACGAGAGACGAAAAAAGTTGAAGTTGAAGCCTTCTTCATTGAATAGCTAGACCTCATGGTCTGCGTATACGAAGCAGTTCGATATGGCTGCTTGCGAACCACTGAGACAATTAGGAGAAGTACTTTGCCCTAGCAATGGCCTTACACAGTTCTGCAGCAGAATTGTTACAAACAATCGTTGAAAAGAATAGAGACTATATGGCTTCAGTCGGAAAACGTTTTGGAAATCGCCACATGCGGGAAGTTTACAAGGTTCAATTGCAAAGCCGAATGCAGCAACGAGGAAAAACACTGCAATAGCTTCCAGCAGATGTCAGTAGAATGGCACATTTGTCATATCCCACCGCAGGCCAAGGAATAATCGACGAAATTACAAAGCACGCATTAATCAGATGAATCGCAATTTCCAAGTTACAGTCTGCGGTAAGAATGTCCGAGAAAAGAACCCTTGCTGAAGCACTTGCCTTCGCTCTGGCGATGAAAGCTGCCAATTAGGCTTCCAAAGGAAAACATTTCTTCAGAGAGTTGGCATCTGTTGAATGCTCCTGCGCAAGACTAAGTACCGAGCCACGAAATACTCCGCCGGACAGGCGAAGGATGCGCTGCTGAAACTGCGATAAAGTAGGACATCTTCAAGTTCACTGCAAAGAACCAGAACAACGAAAAGGCTACCTTCATTGAGGTTACAGGCAAATAGAGGAAAAAATCGGCAGAAACGGCTACCAAGAAACCGGTAAAATTTTCCGAAGTCATCAGTCGGGAAATCCTTACTTCGCGGGGCAGAAGTCGGTGACTCCATGGCAATTATCCCAGTCCCGCAAAACAGTGCAATGAAAGTCTCCAAGCAGAAGTAGTCTGTGGTAAGGAAGCGAAAGAGCCGGCCACAATCCCAATGAACAGAATTGAGCCGATAGAGGGTTGCAGTACAAACGAAATTCGTTCCTCCCAACAGGCAGATAATGACATCGCAGCAATATTGGCTTGGAAGGAACACGAAGAAATACCAAGCTGGCAGAAGATATCGGACCGAGCCAAAATTTGAAGTCATATTAGACACAGTGGAACTCGTTTTGTGTGCAAGCGAGTGTGCAGCTAATAGTGCCACAGTACAGAGTCAGCCAAGTACTCCATGAAATACATGACGTAATCTTTGAACGCCATTTGTGAATAAACAAGACGTGGGAAAAGGTAAGAGAACAATTTCTTTTGGCTAAATGCTAAACAAGATATCGGGAATTGATGCAAAAAGTGCATAAGGTGTGCAACGAAACAGTACAATGTCGGAGCACCATTCAGACGAATAGCCATCAACATCAATGAGCCGTTTCCTTAAACCTTTAATGGCATCCGATACACCCTCGTGATCTGGATTACTTCTGTAAGTGGCCGAAAGTGTTTGCCATCCCCAATCAAGGCATTAAGACCGTAGCAGAAGAAATAGTCAACAACTGGGTGAGCAGATTTGGGGTTCCAATGGAGGTACCCTCCAACCAAGGACGAAACTTTGAATCAAAAGTCTTCCAAGAAATGTGCTAATATCTGAGAATAAGGAAGACAAGGACAACGCCACTACACTCTTAATCTGATGGAATAGTCGTGCTTTTCAATCAAACCTTGAAGGCCATCTGCTTAAGGTCGTCAGCAGATGCCAGAGGAATTTGAATGACACATACCCTGTTTTTTAATAGCCTACCGAAACGCGGTCCATAGTTCAATAGGACAAACACCATTCGAGATCTTATTTAATTAAAAAGTTTAATTGCCAAGTGAAACGAAATTCGGATCCCCACCTAAGTGGACGACTTGCGTAGCAGAATTCCTAAATTGCATGAAAACACCCGAAAAAATGTGAAGCTAGCAAGCACCCGCATAAAAACTAGGTACGAAATCAAAGCGGGATCTTCCCGCTACAAAGAAGGTTGTATAATCCTTTGCGTAAGAAAGGAAAATCACCAAAATTGCAACAGGATTGGAAAGGACTATACAAGGTGATATCCTGCACCTTTGAATTTTCTGCTATAGGGCAGATGGATGTGGTTGAGAGTCTACTTTCCTTTAAGTCTAAATCAGTCGGAGTAGATGGAATGCACCCCAAGTTTATAAAGGTTATTTTTCCCATAGTATTACCGTACGTTACCCATACCTTCAATCATATATTAACTACGAGTGTGTTTCCTTCAGTCTGGAAGAAATCCAAAATCTTCCTTTTTTCTAAGAACCCTACAGGTAATGACTTTCGGCTAATCGCGTTACTTTCCTTCCTATCTAAAGTCTCCCAAAAAATTATACAGAAACAAATAAATATGTATCCTAACGCGAATATTTTATTGACATCTAAACAATCCAGCTTCCACAACTCCTTTAACGGTAGTAGATGAAATAAAATGCAACTTAGAGAATGATCAGCTAACGTTTCTAGTCCTCCTTGATTTCTCAAAGGCGTTCGATAACACCAACCGCGCTATATTTTGCGATAAACTCTCAAGTTAATTCTAGTTTTCCCTTTCAGCGCTGAGACTTTTGGGTTCGTATATCGTAGGTCATCACCAAGCAGTTTTTGTGAACGGTGGAATGTCCGACTTTCTTCCCAATTCCTATGGAGTGCCACAGGGATCTATATAGGGACCCCTCCTATTCTCATATATGTTAACGAGCTACATTCCATTGTCACAAGTTCCTCTGTTGAAATGTATGCCGAGGACACCCAATTACACAACAATGGTTCACTTGACTCGATCGACCATTGCGTTCGCCAGTTAAACTCTGACTTGGAAAAAACTTTTTAACTGGTCACAGCAGAATCTGCTGATGATAAACTCTAGAAAGTCAAAGTGCATTGTCATATCGAAGAAAGCTTTAAACACCCCCCGATTCCCACTACTCCACCTCAATGACAATCCCATTGAATATGTGGATACCGCTAAAAATCTAGGTATGACTTTCAACAAAACTTTAACATGAAGCGATCACATCAATAAATCTGCGGACAAAGTTCATGGTATTCTTCGCTGCCTGTGGGCAACTCAACCTTCACTCCGATAAAAACAAGAATCCTTCTCACAAACACTCATCACTCCTATACTCACTTATGATTGCAAAGGCTTTAGAAAGTGCAGCTCTATCAAGAGGCGGAAACTTAATGTCGCATATAAAAACGCCGTTCAATACAATTTTGGCTTTCGAAGGTATGATCGCATTTCACACTTCTCTTACCGTACAATAACTATACTGCAACCTTTTTAACAAAATAACGCCGTGTGTATCTGTAAGAACAGGGCATCTATGATATTATTCCCACGATTTTCTTGTTTAACGTCAGAACGCCAATTCTTGGTAAAGGATATTCGACTCTGGAATTCCCTCCCAAGCCAAATCAAAGAAATAAAAGAGAAAAAAAATTCATAAAGAACATAAATCTTATCTTTCTATTTTGTATTTTATTTCACCTTTTTGATTGCTATGTAAAATTATTATCCTTATTGTTTTTTATTTAACCTTTGGTCGACCGTTTATACTTTTTTGTAGCATTGTCAGTCTAATTTGCAAGTAGCTTTCTTTTATATTTTAATTAACTTATTTCAATAAGCTTATCACTATCTGAAAAGTGATACTGTGTAAGCCATCTTAATAAACTGAAAATGAAATTGCAATTAATGACGTTGTCTACCGTATCCAGCGGTGGAATCACGGAAAACTTAAGGTGGTCCATTTGGATACAATGTGTCATTTCAAAGGATGAATGGATAGCGAAGTTGTTCGGAACGAAACAACAGCGCATGTATGTTTCCAAAGCAGAAGATTTCGATAGTAGAAGCGTCAACAATTAGTGAGTTTAGAAAATTGAAATTGAAAATTGTATGGAATGCTGTATGGCACAGATCTTTCTTGAAATATGTCATTGGAATATAAATATCAGCATCTCCAAGGTATGCAAGTCAGTTCATCAGTTCAATTTAAAGTGTGAATTGAGACAGTGATAAAGAGGTTTAAGGAAAAGATAAGGAAAAGTAAAAGTGGATGAGATAACCGATGTGATTGTGAATTATAATGTAATAAATAAAGACATTGTATTGAAAAGTAATAAGTTTTATCATGTGTACCTATACAAACATTTTTCAATATATAGTGTAACTCTATAAAACAATATACGATACATATCAAGCTAACAAAAAGTATTAACCTCAGTACATTGGCATCACCTTTTTATATGCACAAATGAAGAAACCAATCTCAGCTGATTTTGTTTATTTGGACTTTATAGTGCCAGGAGGATTGGGTTTTGTTGACGTATGTATGATTTTGCAATTATCTGGCTATCAATATACATTTTCTCATCAGAATTTGAAATCATTTTTAAATGAATACAAATATTTCCACTTCAAAATTACTTCAAATTCGAATGCAAATATAAAACTTCAAAGCAATGTTATGCAGTTAATTTAATGAAAATGTAGTAGTTTCTTTGAGAGAATGAAATTGGTACACTTTAGACTTAAGTGTGTATTAATATTTAAGTCGACACTTTCTAGAGTCGCGACAAACAATTCGTTGTAAGTACCTATGGCAAATTGAGTATAGACAATTTGTTGACTTTATCTATTTGATATTGGAATAAATTTTAATTTGGTTTTCAACTGCTTACCGTTTTGTTGCCAAGATTCTTCACTCTGCAGATTAAATAGGCTGTTTTTCCGAGCAATGCTGTTACATTTTTTGACGCAGATTTATCGAAGTTAGGACCATTTCTGTTTTCTTCTATGAGCCCAATTGTGGTTTCACGCATCTCGGAAATCCCTTTTTTGTTTTTATTGCTTTTATTAAAATGAGTGGGAAAGTTAATTTTGCCACTGGTTTCAAATTTTGTTGTATTTGGAGTAGTTTGGACTAAAGAGATTTCATTTGAATTGTTTTTGATGTTATCTTCAGTATCATTACTACCGATTACATATCCAGACAAAAAATTGTCTTTTGGAATTATATTTAAAATATCCCCATTTTTGTGTTTTGGAGAAGTAAGTCGTTCAGCCACATGCACTGGAAAAAAAGTTATCATACCCTTAATATTTTTTTATTAAGAACCACAAAAGCAGTTAAAAATTTAAAAATTAATATAGAAAATAAATAAATATTTGTCATATTTGCTTGTTTATTGTTTACCGGTATATAAATATAAAAAGGTAAAATATTGTGTGGCACGAGAACGATAACCATGGCGCCAAAAATTGATAACGGTATTTTGTAAAGGAGTTAAGAACTTTATTATGGGAGGGGGGGTCCATCTCGTCCCGTTTAGGAGTTATAGGCAATTTAAGAACAAATGACTTAAGATGGGAAAAAATTATTAAAAAGCAACAGTAACACTCACAATAAAGCACTATACAGAATGAAAGCCCGAAACTTGTCCTTTAATATAAAATTTACATCAAATTCGCGTGAATAGTTTTTGAATAATTCACATTCAAACTCAAATTCTTGGTAAAAAATAAAAATAAAAAAATATTTAACATTATTAATCAAAATTTTGAAATAATGTGCCAAATTGTATTCAATGCGCGTATTAATTCTGAATCGAACACAGAAAACCGCATGGCTTTATGTCCTCTAGTTTTTGAGCAAATTGAAATTGAAATTACTACTTTAGTTTTGTTTTTTGACATTTATGTACGTAGTCTTCCTTTGAATAAGTTAATGAGTATTATTTAAACATCTCGCAGATGCCTATACCAATAGTTTTCTTAATTAAAAGTACACAAGTGAACCGTTTTGTGGGATTAAGGGATTTCAACTCTCTTTCCGCAGGCGGCAGGTCCCGCTCACGCAACTTCGTTGCTCTGCTCGGGGTATGTGTTTTTCGTCAGGCAGGCGCCTATGTCATCAATACTCTTCATCCACAGTACTCATCACAAAATTACAAAGTTCCCATTAATAACAAAGTTTCACTAATTCGCATTATAGAAAATTCAGAAGTTCCAATGTCGCAGTAAATTATTTACTTTGCGAAATATCTATGTTTGTATGCATGTAATAAGTAATGCAATTAATAATGATGCAAAAATATAACCGAACAAACGTT
This sequence comes from Volucella inanis, assembly GCA_907269105.1. Lineage (NCBI taxonomy): Eukaryota > Metazoa > Arthropoda > Insecta > Diptera > Syrphidae > Volucella > Volucella inanis. The sequence continues at coordinate 82,382,804 of OU026153.1, forward strand.
TGGCTTTTATACCGTTATTTCTTTTTGTGATAAGGCGTGTAGTTATTGATATTCACAAAGATCACTCTGTGTTTAACCGTAGTGCGAATCAAGTGATATTTTTTGTGAATAAACAATGACAGATAATCCTTCCTAAACTAAATAACTTCTCAGTATTTTGTTCGTTCGGAGAATTGGTGTCGACCAACGAAAGAAGCATTGAATTTTTAGAAGAATCTGGTTTAATTCCCACTAAAACATCCATTCCCCCACTGTGTTGCAACTTACCTATGAAGGTAGAAAAGTGTAGAAATTTAAAGTTCGGTTGGATGTCAAAGGTAAAGAAAGTGTGGGCTTGCAACTGAAGGACTTCGACTCTCTGACCGTTCACAATGAGCACTTAGAAGGTATTTTACAACCAAAACAACCTCGGCTCTTCACTATCATCGACGAATTCAACGAACTCGACATTGACACCAGTACGGACGATGACTTCATTGACGAAACTTACATACCCTTTTAATATGTACTCGTACATTGAACATTTAATTGACTACTCTTAACTACCACCTAACTTGCTCACAAACTGACTAACTGGGAGGAATGCAATGCAAATCTACCTCCTCGTGGTGCATTCTGGGTCACGCTAAATGATTTGCTATACTTTACTTACAAAGATGACCCTATCATCAATATTAATCCTCAAAGTGAGATCACCATAAATACCAACTAGAAGATATAAAGCCATGCGTTTTTTTGTGTTCGATTCAGAATTATAAATATTTGCGCATTAATACAAAAAACCAATTGGTGCCCATTATCTCACAATTTTGAATAATATTGATATAAAAAAAAAGAAATTCATTTTTTACCAAATATTTAAGTTTGAATGCGAATTATTCAAAAACTATTCACAGGAATAATTTGATGTAAATTTAATATTAAAGAGCAAATTTATAGGCTTTCAAATCCTATATAGTACTTTATTGTAAGTGTTGCCGTTGTTTTTTTTAATAATTTCTTTCCTATTTTAGATCATTTTTTTTTCTAAAATTGCCCCTAACTCCTAAATGGGGCGAGATAGACCCTCCTCCCATAGTAAAAAAAATGCCAGTTTTAAGCCCCTCTAAAAAACATCGATATTAACGCTTGGCGCCAAAGTTATCGTACTCTCCCCTATTGTGTTATATCCTGTATAATAATAAAATTTATTTATTTTTAAGTTCAAGTAGAGATGGAGGTAGTAGCGGCCGCCATGATACTTTTCGAGAGAGATGTCAGTTTTGGTTTTTATCTTTTTTTTTCTTTCTTGATCATACGGCGAACGGGTCGGTCGGGATAGAATTTTGAATTTCATAATAATTTATTGTAAAAAAACAGAACGAAAAATTTAATAAAGTAACAAAATTGAATAAATAGTAATTTGAGTTTTATAAAGGGTGATTTTTAAGAGGGTTAGACTTTCTTGTTTAAATAAAGTACAAAAAGTTATCTCGAAGACGATTTATTAAATTCATATGAAAGATTATTACACGACATATAATATTTGAAAAAAGTTTTTAGCATATGTCCACCACGGTTGTCTCGTAAATAGCGCCTCGTACTAAGGGGACTAATTTTCGTATTACTCGAATAATTTTTTCTGGAAAAAATCAATCGTTTGCTGATTTATCGGAATAAACTAGTGATTTGATGTAGCACCACACAAAATAATCCAACGGCTTCAAATCACGTGTTCATATTGTCCAATTGGCGGGTCTATTTCTTGAAATGATTCTGTTGCCAAATCTTCTTTTCATATTTTCGTATGGGGTAAGGTATCATTCTGTTGGAACCACAGTTCTTTCAAATTAATGTCACGCAAATTTGATAACAAATAATCGTTGCCCATCGCATTGTCTACTGAGGGCAGCTTGTCCTCAGGTCTCGTTTTTGAAGAAATGAAGACCGATGATGCCACCGGCGTACAATCCGTACAATACGGTACATTTTTCTGGATTCAATGGCATCAGGTTAGCCTTCTGATCATTTTCCTGGCTCAAAATATGGCCATTCTGCTGGTTTACGTACCCATTTAATCAGAAATGAGCCTTATCACTGAACAACATTTTACGGTACAACTTTTAGTTGGTTAAAAACATATAAAAAAAAAGAATTTTCCGAATAATAGATGGACAAAGGCGAAGCTCTTCAACACCAGCCTCCACATAAGCTATGTTTTCTCCCGAACGCATTGTTCTCGTGTATGAATAACCAATAGCTATATTGGGTGCGAAATTGGTTAATAATTTCTTAAAAAGTGCATTCAGATGGCTTATTTCACGAAATGTTCATTAAGTTTCGCGAAAGAACTTGATTTTGGAAGTAAGTTTCAACAATTTGAAATCATTGTTGTGGCATTAATCTTTCCATGATGAAATGGCAAATTTTATAGAAAATAAATTAAGCTTGGCAATGCGAAAGCTGATTGCTGACATTTAATCCCTACTGAAAAGTCTGCCTGAAAAACACCCGTTATGTAAATGTATACCTATACATACAAATACATATATGTATATACATGTACATACATATATAACAAATTCGAGGACCAGCAAATATTCAAGTCACGGATGGAAATAAACAAAAGCTTTTCAAGGTAAACAATAGCAAGTGACTGCCATTAAGTTAGAGATTAATAAATCGCATGCTGAAAGTTTTTGAAAGTAGCGCAGGTGTACTTAAACCGATTTGAAATAGTTCCAAAAAGTGGTGGTAATTTTTAGTTTCTTAATTCAGTAGATGATTCATAGTTTGAAAACTGATGCCAGACAACCGTAGACAATGCCGTCAGTTCACTAATTAGGCGCTGGAAATATCCAGATTTTAGCAAAAAAGTCATGTTCTCACAAATTTCCATTATTGAAGCGATCACAACCAACAAGTGTTCGGCCAGGCATTACTGCATCTACAAAGATTGACTTTTGGGTGCGGTTTATGGCATGGCGGTATCATCGGATCTTATTTCTTTCGAAATGAGGAAGGAGACACCGTTACCGCCAATGGTATCAGGTATAGACCGATGTGAATCGACTTTTTGTAGTCAGAGCTCGACAGCATCGGTATATCCGAGCTGTGATTCCAACAAGAAGGCGCTTCATCCCATACAAGCCACGACACTCGAAGTTGTGAAGGGAAAATTTGGCGACTGAGTGTTCAAACGGCGAGCGTTCATCAGTTGGGATTCGCGATTAAGCGATTTCAGACCACTCAATTATTATCTTGTAGTCCTTAGACTACCCTAACAAACCAACCACTTTGGATGAGCTCGAGGCCAGCTATTCCTATTGGGAATAGTAGATGTTTCACCACCCCTTAGTAGAATCGGAAGTTATGTACGACGTTGTTCAATTTGTCCACGTAAACGAAACAAGTCTTCAAAGATGTTCTGTATGAAATGGGAACAATGTGCTTGTAAAGATCACATGCGGAACATTTGCACTGAATGCTTATGCGACTAAAAATACGATTTTTTAAGGTGTATTAACTTATTATTGTAATTGTTTGCTTAATTTTTTGTTTTTGCATTTTATTTGTGAATTGTGTCTATACTTTGTTATAAAAAAGAAATTTTTGTTTCTAAGCCACTTATATTATTTTTTTTTTTTGTATCTATAGTTACGAACTCTTGTCAATAAACCTTAAAAACATGAGATTACTTTGTTTTTAATTTTCGTTTAACAGTAGATAAATATATTCATTTTGGAAGAAGTAGATATGATTGATAATAGTTCAGTATGCTTACTAAATAAATATTGACACAGAAAATATCAACGCAGCATGGTCAACATCAAAACTAAAATGTTCTACGATTGTAGACCATGCGCATACTTACGTCAAAGTAAGTCAAAGCAAAAAACAGACTTAACTCATTATTAAAAAGAATCAGTGAACAGTGTCTTCTATAATTCAATAGCAAAAGATTTCTAGTAAAATAGAAATTTGTATGGTACGCTGGATGGTATAGAATATTATCGAAATAGGTCAGGGGATTATATATATCAGCATCAACCAAAATATGAAAGTCAGTTTGAAAGTGGAATTTGAACAGTGAATTACGAGAATTAAAAAATAAAGAAAAGTTAAATTGATTGAGAAAAACGATTGGAATGTTATTTGTGACTGTATTAAAAAACGCTTCATTTTTACCAGCACAAACATTTTACACTGGTAACAAAAGTAGAAGAGGACTTACTGTGTGTTAATAAAAAGAAGTGTTTTATGATTGTTTGAAAAAGATATAAAGAGTCGAAAGCTTTGCAATTGACCGTCGTTCAAATCAAATCCGAGTATAACAAGAGAAAGCTCAGCGCCAGTGGAGGAAAAAGTGATTGGGTACTCCGACTTCGGATGCTTTGAATAAGGAGAGACATGATCCAGACACTTACTCCTTTGGCTATGACGAGGAAGATGAAATGAGTACTTGTAAGCGATGATACAACTCCTCTTGTTGAAAATGGAAACAGAAGGACAGCATTGAACAAAAATTTTACGAGCAAAAGAAGAGTCTCAAATAAGAAATTGACGAAGAGAAGTCTCGATGAATAAAAGAAAAATCGAAAGGAACAAAAGAACCCCTGCGGGGCCTTAAACAGAAAATTGATTAACAAAAGAACAATCTGGAAGAAAAAAGAACATTTTCCAGCAAAAGTTCGAAGAAATCGTTGGCAAATTTAATAGAATAGAGAAGAATGCTGATGAAAAATTCAAACAAATGGACTGCAAATTGAACAACCGGCAACAGAACTCGACACAGTCCGAAAACAGAAACTCCGACAATGTTCCTTAAGAGTTCCAAGGAAAAAAGAGTTGAAGTTTTCCTCATTCTATGGCCAGACCTCATGGTCTACTTGTAAGAAACCGTTTGAAATGGCTTTACATGCAAACAACGTTGGTATAATGAGAAGAAGAGCTTTGCTGTAACAATGGCCTTTCACAGTCCTGCAGCAAAATTGTTGCAAGCAATAGACATTAAAAACCATAAAGATTAAATGGCTTTAGTACAGGCTACCGAGAAACGGTTTAGGGATAGCCACATGCAGAAGATTTACAAAGTCAAATTGCAAAGCCGAATGTAGCAATGAGGAGAAACACTAACATAGCTCCAAGTACAAGCAAATTGTTGTAAAGTGCGATCTTTAAAACTCTCTACCTATACACACATATTTCCTCATCTTATTCCGTTGGTACCCACATACATTATACATATTCCATTTTAATCCATTGCCCTTTAATTATTTCACAGCGTCCACTCCAAATTCTTATAATCATCATTTCAAAACACAAAATTCCAAACATTCAACTCTGCTCCACTTAAAGCTCCGCTGTTCATTCACTGTCTCCTATTTCGTTTTCGATACGCCAAAATCCAAACCCATTCAACTCCGCCGCTCCACTTATACCTCTGTTGTTAATTTAATGTGTCTCCTATTTTATCCTCGATACATCTACCCCAAGCCCATTCAACCCTATTCCACATATACTTCCATAGTTTATTTACTGTATCCAATTTCATCTTCGATCCAACAGACTTCCACACACATTTTCCTATGATGACACTGACTGATTACACGATGACCCGATGGACCGTCATCGATTGAGTGAAGCGGGCATTCTAATTTTGAAACTTAAATCGTGCAGTCGGCGCATTCTACACCGTTCTTTCATAAATCTTTACTTGTAATAATAATGTGTTGAATGTAATTATATGATATGATATATTTTAATAATTAAAAACCAGAACCCAGCAAATATGATTTCTTTCACTTAGGTTAGGAAAAAACAAAAAAAACAAGAAAAGGTAAAACCCACTTGAGAATCGTGCTCCTCAAGTCAAAAAAAAAAGGTAAACCACAACATAAAAGGTGTGGGGTCTACCACAAATTAAAAAAAAAAAAAACCCATAGTGAAAAAGTGAACTGGCAAAGTGAACAAAACAAAAACACAATCGAAATCTAGTGAAAAACAAGTAAAAAAAAAACATTTGCATCATATCGTCATCAACATCCTGCAATAGTAAAGTCGATTCTATCGAAATAACATCTGAATTTCTTCTTAATTTTCAACCTTCTAAATTCTTCATCGATGGCGGCATAAAAATTTGTCTGATTAAAATTGGTAAATTAAAGTCAGAATTATCTATTGACGTTATTCATTCTTTAACTGGAATCTCCGATTCCGTTATTCATACCAAAGGAATCGTGCACTTGCGCATTAGCCTATCCCAAAACATTTTTTTTTCTTATACTTATGGATTAAAAGGTGCTTCTGTTACCTTCCAAAGGTTAATGAATAATGTATAGACTGGTCTTCAAGGTATAAAAACTTTCGTATATATGGATGACATCGTGGTCTATGAAATAATATAAAATAATAAACTTTAAATAAAAGTGAAAAGAATTATTCCATTACTGATAAGAAACTCTTAGCCATTTTTTGGTCTGTCAAGCATTTCCTACCTTACTTGTATAGAAGAAAATTCCATCTTTACACTGATCACAAACCTCTTGTCGATATTCACAACTGTAAAGATATAAATTCAAGAATAATGAGATATCGCTTACAGCTTGAAGAGTTCGAATACGAAATCATTCATAAAAAATTCGAACAAAATAGGAGTACAAATGCTGATTGCCTCAGCAGAATTTCAAAAATGACTCTCCGGGCAGACACTAAATCTTGTTCTACCTCTTCTGAAAATGTACATCCTAAATCATCAAACTCTAATTCTTGTTCAAAATCGAAAAAATTTACCTCAATCTTCGACGAATACTAATTCGTCTCAATCTTCGACAAATACTAATTCGTCTTTGTCATCGTCTAATATCAATTCTTGTTCGACATCTACTATTACAAATTCTTATTCGACCTCTAACTCTTGTTCTACATCAACAAATACTAATTCTTGCTTAACTCCTACTTCTTATTTGACAATAAAAAATCTTCTTCTATGTCCTTAAATAAAAATATATTATCCTACTCCTTCAACAAAACGAAATCTATCGGAAAATGAAATCGAAACTTTACTAAAAGAGTTTCATTTAAATCCTATCGGTCTTTACCTACCGATAATTGGAAAACTATGTTCCAAGACATAAAAAACTTTATAAACAATTGTTTTTGTATATAATACTACCCCTAACACATCTGATTCTTGTACTTCATTCGACCTAGTCCTTTGAAAATAAGTAATACTTCCCTCTAGCTTCTCTAAAAACCCAGAATTATGTCATAACTATGGCATATGGTATCTGCTAACGAACTGAAATCCAGACTCCAACATACTTATCAAATCGCTAGGGAAAATCTTATTAAAAACAAACAAATTTCAAAACACCAATACAATAAAAAACAAAACCCTTCAAACATCAACATAGGTGATCTAGTTTTTCTTAAAAATAAATAACCCCCAAAGCATATAAATAAAGAACTAATTCCCGTCTGGATCAGTCCTTACGAAATTATTTCAATTAATAGTATAAATTCTGAGATTAAAATTGAAAACAAAATTGTGAAAGTCCATAATAATCGTTTGACTGCGTATAGAACTGATAGATAAATACCGCAGTCTTTATTGCCTCTTTTCAGATGACATGATACTGAACGTAAAAATCATTCTCCTTATGATAATTTACTTTCCCCTCAACAAAGTCATGAGTGACGCCCAATGAACTGCTACTTACGAAATAATACTTCCGGAAATAGATCCGGACTATATTATGAAGATATTGGTAATTTATATCTATTCCCTCAGATATAGCAACTTGTTATATATACTAACCTACGAAATCAATAAAAAATACTTAGGCACTACAAATGCACCCCGATTGCAAAAATTTCAGAAAAAATCAAATACAAAATTTTACTGATAACAACAATGCAATAATATTGAATATTACTGTTATGTAAAAAATAATCTCCTAGACTCAAATTATGCTGCATCCCATGGAGAATTGCATCTCTATCTAATAAATCCACCTTGACTTTTAGAAGAAATGCGAAAAATTCAATTCCTTCACATACTTAGATCATTTTTTTTTTAATTCAATCAAAACACATGCCTACTATAGTAATAATATGATATATTTTGTTCTAAACATACCCTTGATCTCTTCAAAATATTTAAAATGTACAAGATAACATCTAATCGTACTTCCAAACAAGCCACACAAAAGTGTCCCCATATTTTCAAAAATTATTATATTTTAAGTAATGCTTGCGAAGTTAATATGTTTTCCTCTCTACCCTCTACCGAAAACTTATGTCAGACAAAACTAACTCTTATAGGTCATCCGATATTCCTCCAGTAAGCAGAAGCAAATGCATGGATATATACTTCTCCAAAGCCTGAAAATGTCGTTCTGAAATGCAAAGATTCAAGCTCACAACTAATAATAAACTCAACAGGAATACTTAAAGTAAACCAGTATTGTAGTTTATACACAAAATATCAAACGCTTTCTTCAATGACTACATACGAAACAAATATCCACTCAAATTTCATATCCTTTGTGACAGATTTACCTTTTGGTTTCGATCATACACGAATAGAAAATATTTATAGTTCCGAAATTAAAACATTTACCACATCCAATCAGATACAAGATCTTCACGATACAAGCAAAAGTTTAGATGAAATTGATTATCATGTAACGCCACATCCCAATATTGACATCTATACCAGAAATAATTTCATAATTATCTATATAATCTTAACAATACTCTTTGTGATAGTGTTTACCATTCTTACATTGCTACGAAATCTTTCAATGAAAAATCAGACTATCAAAAAGCACATCGTATCCAAACCATGCCCATAATCTGAAGTAAAAGTTGACTCATTATCCTTACCATATATAAAAACTGAACTATTACCTATACCAAAAAGTCGTCTAGCTAAATCAAAACAATATCGCTCACTTTCAATTCCATCTTCTCATAACAAAGTCGAAACTCGCACCACTCCAAGGTACAAGTTTCGTATTTAAGGAGGGAGGTGTTATAAAGTGCGTTCTTTACAACTCTCTACCTATATACACATATTTTTTCATCCTATTCCGTACATACCTACATACATTACACATATTCCATTTTAATCTATTGCCCTTTAATTATCTCACAACGTCCACTGTAAATTCCTATGACCTTCATTTCCAAACACAAAATTCCAAACATTCAACTCTGCTTCACTTAAAGTTCCGCGGTTCATCCGCTGTCTCCTATTTCATTGTCAATACGCCAAAAACGTTGCTAATTTAATGTGTCTCCTATTTTATCCTCAATACGCCAATTAAGCTCTGTTCCACTTAAGCTTCCGTAGTTTATTTACTGTATTCAATTTCATCCTCGATCCAACACACATTTTCCGCTGATGACACTGACTGATTACGCAATAACCCGATGGATCGTCACCGATTGAGTGAAGCGGACATTCTGATTCTGAAACCTGAATCGTGCGGTCGGCGTATTATACACCGTTCTTTCGTAAATCTGATAATATATATTTTAATAATTAAAAACCAGAACTAAGCAAATAGTGTTTCACAGAAAAAACAAGAAAAGGTAAAAAGGAGAAGCACAACATAAAAGAGGAAGAAACCGGCAGAAAAGGCTAATAAGAAGCCGGTCAAACTTTCCGAAGTCATCAGTTTTGATGCCCCACGAAAACACAGCAGGGGTTAACGGCCCTAAGATCATCATCTAAGTCTTAGCTGCTAAAATGATGCAATAAGAGTCTTCTAGTAGAAGTAGTCAGGAGAAAGGAAAAATGGATGGCAACAATAGACACAGGACGACGACGGGTGCATCATTGGTACAGAATTCATGAAAGAACCTGGACAAGTAGTGGACTTTGGGGCACAAACACTAAAATATGTAAACGTGGAGATACCAAAAATGTATGAAAACCCTAACACTTCCGTCTTAAAAGCCGTCATCTGCAGAAGTAAGATTGTAGAGCCTTCGTCGGAAGCAATTATTGGGAAAAAGTGAAAGGTGGTTCTCATAGCCACCGATTCTATTTATTGGAGCCAGAAAATATGAGAGACTTCAAGGTGAGAAGAACCTCAGCGAAACCAAAAACAATATGATTCATGTAAGGAATGTTGGAGTCGTAGCAGTGATCCCTCAAATCAAGATAGTCAAGAGAAAGTGCTCGCATATAACAGCAAGCTTCTTTCCAGATTTAAGAAAAACTGCTGCACAACTCGGCGCGAACTGCTGGCTTTAATTCTGACTACGACGCATTTCCATAAGCAGGAACACGAAAAAAGATTAAGCTGAGAGCAGATATCGGACCGAAGCCAAACTCTGATACCACATTGGGCACAGTGGATCTCGCTTTGTGTGCAAGATGGTTGGTTTCCCGAAGAGAAAATGGGAAAGTGAAGATGGAACAACATCTTGTATATAGTTAAATATGCCACGGTCCGGAACCAGCCAAATTCAACATGAAATATATGACAAAATCTCAGGAGCTCATTTGGGAATAAACAAGACGCTGGAGAAGGGACGGAAACGTTTCTTTCGGCTAAGCGTAAAACAAGATGTCGAGAATTAGTGCAAAAGTTACATAAGGTGAGCGGCAAAAAAGGGCCCAAGAGTAAGGCAACAATACAATGTCAAAGAACCATTCAAAATGAATAGCCATCGACATCGCTGGCCCGTTTCCCGAAACATTTGATGGCAGCCGATACGCTCTCACAGATTACTTCAGTTAGTGGGCGAAGTGTTTGCAATCCCATATCTAGAGGCTGAGACCGTAGCAGAAGAGATATTCGGCAACTGCGTAAGCAGATTTGAGGTCCCAATGAAGCTACACACTGATCAAGGGCGAAACTTTGGATCAAAAGTCTTCCAAGAAGTGTGCCAATATTTGGGAATAAGGAACACAAGGAGAATTCCATTACACCTTCTATCTGATAGAATGGTCAAACTATTTATTAGGACATTGAATAATCATCTGTCCAAGGTTATCGGCAATTACCAGCGGGAGTGAGATCAAAACGCGTTCCATAGTTCAGCAAGACACATACCACTTGATATCCCATTTGCTCAAACAATTCGGATGCCAAGTGATACAAAATTCGGATCACCACCTACGGAGCCCAAGGAGGGTGGCATCAAAATTCGTAAATTGCGTGAAAACACCCGAGATGAAGCTAACGAACTACCGTATGAAGACTATGTACGACATCAAGGCGAAATTTTCCGTTGTTCTGGTGTGGCTGAAGAGTGAATCTGATAGTATTTGTAACTGTATTAAATAAAGTGATTGTGTTGAAAGGAAGAAGTTCTATCATTTGTACCCACTTATAAGCATTTTACAATACAATTCATTGATTAACTTATTTAATTTGTTGCTAGACCTCCAAAAATATTAGTTTCTATTTCATAAGTCAATATTTTAATTTATGAGATCTTATTTTTGTTTTGGTTCATATGTATTTTATAACCAAACACCTATTTAAATTTACTAATCCAAGAATTCCAAAATATATATGTACGCATATGGTATGTTGGGTTGACTAGGAAGTTATTCCAGTTTTTACAAGTAGATTGTGTTATTTTACTTGAAGCTTTTATGGTATAGTTTAGAAGTAAATCGAACTTATTTTTGTTTACACCTGTTGCATTATCAGTTTTTATATGAACTACATAAATGAACATTTCGAAACATATTTTGTACTTCCAGCAGCTACTGAGGGCTGTGAACCTAGTCTTAATCTTTTTTTTACTAGAAGGCCAACTAGCAGCCTACTCGCAAGCGAAACTCGTCTGCTATTAAAGCTACTAGTTTTCTACTAGTAAACTATCTCGTGTACAGAAACACTGGCGCATGTAAAGTTTGATTATATTTAGAGTTGAATTGAGTATCACTATTTGACATTTGGTTAACTCGACCAGGTACTGATTTTTGTTTAGTCGTTCAATATCAGAGTTTAATTGTTCAGCTTGTTTCCGATCGACTATTTCCGACTATATGGTTTTGGAAGCGCATTACATTATTCATTTGAATCGCATTCTGGTATTGATACTCTAGTTCGCTCAATATTGTTTGGCCGTTAGTCGCATAATATGAAATGTGTTCGCATAAATGATTCATATTTTCCAGCGAAAAATGTATAACTTCTAACTCTCTAAAATAAGTGGTTCTGTTATGATACACAATGGTGTATCAATCCGTCCGTCTTCCAACTTAGTCCTTCCGAGCGCTTTAAAATAGATTCCGGAACTTGTGTTCAACTAATTGATTGCCAAGAGCGAATCTGGTCGTGCAGTGTTTGTGAGAAATATGCAAGACAGTACTATTAATAGAGTATTCAACACAATTCTTCCAGTCGTGTAGTTCTTGGCTAAGGTGATTGTGTGCGACGTGTCATAGCTAAGGGATTGGCAACCCATTTGTCGTTGATTGGGTGAATGCGCCTCGTCTTAAGAAATCGTATAATCGGATTCTGGCGCACTGATGGGAGAAAAGCTGTCATCCTCAGCATTTCTATTACGTTTCGTTGCTGCGGCCAATGATATTGATTTTATCTCTATCCCCTCTCTTGTTTGGTGCTTTATCTGGTTGGCTTGGTGTGGGTTTGTGTAGACTTGGGCAAATTTTGGTTTTAGCCCACTTAAATACTCAGTTAACAGTTCGTAAAACCTTCAGCCGTTGAACGCATTTAAGATGCTCAATTCTTCGGCTCTCCGGTTAAAAAATGTCCTGGTGTTAGTAGTTATTGTCATCATTGGGATTATTTGATATAAACGTGTTGGGTCTAGAGTTCTATATTGCTTGTTAACGACGTGTTAGTTTTTCATAGGTCGAGGTCGCCAGTCCGGTGTATCTTACCAGCAACTGTTTTCCAGACTAAATTACTGCCTCCCATAATCCGCCGAAGTGAAGAGATTTTGGGGGTATAAACTTCCATTTTATTGCCGACTCTTGGCAGTAATGTTGAAAACTTTCCTTCAGTTACTGGAACTCAAATATGTTGTTTGAAAACTTAATTCAGATTTGGCTCCAATAAATTTAGTAGCATTGTCGCTTGATATTATGAAACAATATCCTCGCCGTAAGATGTACTTTTTTAATGCATTTAGAATGGCCTCGGCCGTTAAACCGCACACAATTTCTGGGTGCACTGCTTTTGTTGCAAAGAATAATAAGAAGTACTGCAACGATTTCTGTAGGAGCTCTCTTACGGTCCATGATCCAATATTTATGGCGTTATAATGCAACCAGAGCTTGTAGTCCCACGAGCATATGCTGTTTTGTAGGTTCAATTAGTTAAGGCATTTGGCTGCGCTCTGAAAGTAAAATTGTATGTTTTCTCTCTGTCTTGAGCTCAGAGTGTCTGAGCCATCGCCCACCTTGTATTAGCCCATGGTCGTCCATGAATACTTGTAACCCTTATAATTTATTTGCATGGTCGATGGATGTTTCTTGCCTTAATTGCTTGTATTTTTTATTAAATGTGTCTTTTGCTTTGGTTAACGGACGGGAGTTATAAAAGAATCGCAAGCAGATAGCGAATATACCCTGAAGTCGTTATATGGATCCCGATCTGTGAATTTAAGTGTCTAATTTATATAAAGGCACGTTCTTCCACGTGCTTGTAAGAGCGAACTTAGTAGCTATTCGCTCAGGTACTTCTTCCAACGTGTACGACAAGATTCTTCTAACTGCTCAAGCAATGAGGATTTCTTAAACTTAACTGAGGCATCCAATAGTTTGGTAGCAGGCGTGCAACTCTATTTATTTGCAACGAATGTCTTCTATGTTTAGGAAAAGTAAGAGATCCACGACAGCACAGTAGTGATGTCAGTGAAAAAGTTAACTTTGTCCGATGTTCTGTGTAATATTCACATTATTCACATATTATTTCCTCTTGCGAAGCCGACATATTCTCTTCGATATAGTGCTTTAGCACTCAGAATTTCTCGATTTGATTCTCGACGAAGCTGGTTGTATGTTTGGTAGCGATATTACAGGTGCTCATCTTATGACCACGCAGTATACATGTGCTAGCTCTTTCCACTACTGTCCACCCTAAGCGCGTATTTCGACCCAATCTCTGTTTGTCCCAGAAGTATGAGCTCAAGGTATAACTATGCTACCTTCAACAAATCAGGTCTGAAAATAAGCCAAACCTTTTCCAACTTCTTTGCGTGGTCTTATCATCCTTTAAACACATGATTTATCTTCATAAAATTTAAAACCGGTAAGCCTCGTCCTAATTTTACGCTGTAGCGATAGAATTTCAGTCGCTGTCCGTTTGATTATTCCAAAACTGAAGAACAGTAATGGGACTGCGTAGGTTTTCACTGCTTTGATTAAAATTTTGCCACTGACTTTTGCTTTTGCATTTTAGCTTTTTAGGTTTGTTTTAACGATTTGAGTATCTACATTTATGGTTATATTCTACCATGCCAAGGTATTTATAGTGATCCTTTTCATCAATTTCTTTTAGTTCTAGGGCATCTTAATTTAAGCTCATATAAGTTTTTTTTTTAAAAATTTGTTATTATTATTTAATAGTTTATATTTAATAATTCGTTTTTATTAAACACTAAATATATATATAAGTATAGGTATAAGAAATAAATATTATTTTTAATATAAATATTATTATTATTATTATAATTTTTATTATTATTATTATTATTATTATTATTATTTAATATTTATTATTATTGTTATTATTATTATTACTATCAATATTATTTGTTTTATTACAATATAATTATTATTGTTATTATTTTTTTATTATTACTATTATAATTGTTATTATAGTTATTCCTATTATTATTATTATTAATATTATTATTATTATTAGTATAATTATTATTATTATTTTTATTAGTATTGTTATTATTATTATTGTTATTATTTTAATTTTTATTATAATTATTATTGCTATTTTTATTATTATTATTTTTATTATTGTTATTAATATTATTATTACTAGTATTATTATAATTTTTATTGTTTTATATATTATTATTATCATAATTATTATTTTTATCACTGCTATTATTATTATTTTTTTTATTATTATAGTTATTATTATTTTATTATTATTATTATTATTGTTATTGTATAATTATTATTATTATTATCTTTATTATTTTTATTGTTATTTTAATATTACTAATATTACTATTACTATTGTTATTATTACTATTACTATTATTATTTTTATAATGTTTATTTTTATTGTAATTATTATTTTTATTATTATTTGTATTAATATCTATACTATTACTGTTATTATTATTATCAATTTTGTTATACTTATTATTAACATTATTAATTTTATTAGTTTTTGTGATTATTATTATTATACAATAATAATTATACAATATTAATTATTACTATTATTATTTTTATTATTATTATTATTATTATTATTATTATTATTATTATTATTATTATTATTATTATTATTATTATTATTCTTAATATTATTGTTATTATTATAACTATTATTATTATTATTATTATTATTATTAAAATTATTAATTTTATTAATATTTATATTATTTTTAGTATTTTTATTATTATTCTATTATTATTATTATTATTATTTCTATTATCATAATTATTATTATTATTATTATTACTGCTATTATTTTTAATATTATTAATAATATTATCATTATTTTTATTATTACTTTTAATAAATATTATTATTACAATTATTATTAGTAGTAGTATAAGTATAAATATAATTATTCTTATTATTATTATTATTATTATTACTATTCTTATTATTATTATTATTATTATTATTATTATTATTATTATTATTATTATTATTTTTAATATTATTATTCTAATCCCGTTGTTAAAATTATTATTATTACTAATATTATGATTATTATTCACATTGTTATTATTGTTTTTATTATTATTCTTAGTATTGTTATTATTTCTATTATTATTATTGTTGTTATTATTATATTTTTTTATTATTTTCACTACTATTGTTACTATTATTATTATTATTATTTGTAAAATTATTATTATTTGTATCGTTGTTATTATTTCTATTATTATTATTAGTATTATTATTATTATTATTAGTATTATTAGTATTCTTATTATTATTACTGTCATTATTAGTATTATTAATATTATTTCTATTATTATTATTATTATTATTATTAGTATTATTATTATTACTATTATTATTATTATTATTATTATTATTATTATTATTATTATTATTATTATTATTGTTATTATTATTATTATTACTGTTATTATTTTTAATATTATTAATATTATTATCATTATTTTTATTATTACTTTTAATAATTATTATTATTATAGTTATTATTAGTAGTAGTATAAATATAATCATAATTATTCTTATTGTTATTACTATTATTGTTATTAATATTATTATTATTATTATTACTATTACTTATTCTTATTATTATTATTATTATTATTATTATTGCTATTATTATTATTATTATTGTTACAATTATTATTATTATTATTATTATTATTATTATTACTAATTTTATTTACATTATTAATATTAATATAATCCATTTTGTTATGATTTATATTAATATTATTATTATTATTATTTTTGTTATGATTATGATTAATATTATTAATATTATAATAATAATAATAATAATTATTATTATTATTATTATTATTTTTAATTTATTATTCTAATCTCATTGTTAAAATTATTATTACTCCTAATATAATCATTATTATTCATATTATTATGATTGTTTTTATTATTATTCTTAGTATTCTTATTATTTCTATTATTATTATTGTTATTATTATTATAGTTTTTATTACTTTCGTTACTATTGTTACTATCATTATTATTATTATTTGTATTATTATTTTTATTTGTATTATTATTATTATTTGTATTATTATTATTATTTCTATTATTATTATTAGTATTATTATTATTATAAATATTATTATTATTATTATTATTACTGTTATAATTAGTATTATTAATATTATTTCTATTATTATTATTATTATCATTATTATTATTATTATTATTATTATTATTATTATTATTATTATTATTATTATTATTATTATAAGTACTATTATTATTATTATTATTACTATTTTTATTATTAAAATTATCGGTTTTATTATTTTTATTATTATTATTATTCTTATTATTATTATTATTTATATAATTATTATTATTATTATAATTATTATATTTGTTATTATTATTATTAAAATATTATTATTATTATTAATAA
This sequence comes from Volucella inanis, assembly GCA_907269105.1. Classification (NCBI taxonomy): domain Eukaryota; kingdom Metazoa; phylum Arthropoda; class Insecta; order Diptera; family Syrphidae; genus Volucella; species Volucella inanis. The sequence goes on from OU026153.1 coordinate 82,400,078, forward strand.
ATTTATTTTTATAAGTCTTATTATTTTTATTATTATTATTATTATCATTTTTATTATTATTATTACTATTACTATTAATATTATTAATTTTATTATTATTCTCTTCGATATAGTGCTTTAGCACTCAGAATTTCTCGATTTGATTCTCGACGAAGCTGGTTGTATGTTTGGTAGCGATATTACAGGTGCTCATCTTATGACCACGCAGTATACATGTGCTAGCTCTTTCCACTACTGTCCACCCTAAGCGCGTATTTCGACCCAATCTCTGTTTCTCCCAGAAGTATGAGCTCAAGGTATAACTATGCTACCTTCAACAAATCAGGTCTGAAAATAAGCCAAACCTTTTCCAACTTTTTTGCGTGGTCTTATCATCCTTTAAACACATGATTTATCTGTCCGTTTGATTATTCCAAAACTGAAGAACGGTAATGGGACTGCGTAGGTTTTCACTGCTTTGATTAAAATTTTGCCACTGACTTTTGCTTTTGCATTTTAGCTTTTTAGGTTTGTTTTAACGATTTGAGTATCTACATTTATGGTTATATTCTACCATGCCAAGGTATTTATAGAGATCCTTTTCATCAATTTCTTTTAGTTCTAGGGCATCTTAATTTAAGCTCATATAAGTTTTTTTTAAAAATTTGTTATTATTATTTAATAGTTTATATTTAATAATTCGTTTTTATTAAACACTAAATATATATATAAGTATAGGTATAAGAAATAAATATTATTTTTAATATAAATATTATTATTATTATTATTATTATTATTATTATTATTATTTAATATTTATTATTATTGTTATTATTATTATTACTATCAATATTATTTGTTTTATTACAATATAATTATTATTGTTATAATTTTTTTATTATTATTATTATTATTGTTATTATAGTTATTCCTATTATTATTATTATTAATATTATTATTATTATTAGTATTATTATTATTATTATTATTATTATTATTTTTATTAGTATTGTTATTATTATTATTGTTATTATTTTAATTTTTATTATAATTATTATTGCTATTTTTATTATTATTATTTTTATTATTGTTATTAATATTATTATTACTAGTATTATTATAATTTTTATTGTTTTATATATTATTATTATCATAATTATTATTTTTATCACTGCTATTATTATTATTTTTTTTATTATTATAGTTATTATTATTTTATTATTATTATTATTATTACTAATATTATCATTATTATTCACATTGTTATTATTGTTTTTATTATTATTCTTAGTATTGTTATTACTTCTATTATTATTATTGTTGTTATTATTATATTTTTTTATTATTTTCATTACTATTGTTACTATTATTATTATTATTATTTGTATAATTATTATTATTTGTATTATTGTTATTATTTCTATTATTATTATTAGTATTATTATTATTACTATTATTATTATTATTACTATTATTATTATTATTATTATTATTATTATTATTATTATTATTATTATTATTATTACTGTTATTATTTTTAATATTATTAATATTATTATCATTATTTTTATTATTACTTTTAATAATTATTATTATTACAGTTATTATTAGTAGTAGTACAAGTATAATCATAATTATTCTTATTGTTATTACTATTATTGTTATTAATATTATTATTATTATTATTACTATTACTTATTATTATTATTGTTATTATTATTATTATTATTGTTATTATTATTATTATTGTTGTTACAATTATTATTATTATTATTATTAATATTACTATTGTTATTTACATTATTAATATTAATATAATCCATTTTGTTATAATTTATATTAATATTATTATTATTATTATTTTTGTTATGATTATGATTAATATTATTAATATTATAATAATAATAATAATTATTATTATTATTTTTAATTTATTATTCTAATCTCATTGTTAAAATTATTATTACTCCTAATATTATCATTATTATTCATATTATTATGATTGTTTTTATTATTATTCTTAGTATTCTTATTATTTCTATTATTATTATTGTTATTATTATTATAGTTTTTATTACTTTCATTACTATTGTTACTATCACTATTATTATTATTTGTATTATTATTTTTATTTGTATTATTATTATTATTTGTATTATTATTATTATTTCTATTATTATTATTAGTATTATTATTATTATAAGTATTATTATTATTATTATTATTACTGTTATAATTATTATTATTAATATTATTTCTATTATTATTATTATTATCATTATTATTATTATTATTATTATTATTAATATTATTATTATTATTATTATTATTATTATTATTATTATTATTATTATTATTATTATTATAAGTACTATTATTATTATTATTATTACTATTTTTATTATTAAAATTATCGTTTTTATTATTTTTATTATTATTATTATTATTATTATTATTTATATAATTATTATTATTATTATAATTATTATATTTGTTATTATTATTATTAAAATTATTATTATTATTATTAATAAATTTATTTTTATAAGTCTTATTATTATTATTATTATTATTATTATTATCTTAACATTATTAATTTTATTATTATGATTATTATTAATTTTAATATTATTATTATTATTATTTTTTTTATTTATATTATTATTATTATTATAAATATTATTATAATTTTCACTAGTATTATTAATATTATTACTATTATTATTATTATTGTTATAATTATTACCATTATTATAATTATTATTATTAAAATTATTAATTTTATTAATATTTATATTATTATTAGTATTATTATTCTATTATTATTTTTATTATTATTTCTATTATCATTATTATTATTATTATTACTGTTATTATTTTTAATATTATTATTATTATTATCATTATTTTTATTATTACTTTTAATAATTATTACAGTTATTATTAGTAGTAGTAAAAGTATAATTATAATTAATCTTATTATTATTACTATTATTATTATTATTATTATTACTATTATTCTTATTATTGTTATTATTATTATTATTAGTATTATTATTCTTATTAATATTATTTTTATTTTTGTTATAATAATTATTATTGTTATTATTATTACTATTGTTATTTGCATTATTATTATTATATAATAACTTTTGTTATAATTAATATTAATATTATTATTATTATTATTTTTGTTATGATTATGATTAATATTATTAATATTATAGTAATAATAATTATTAATATTATTATTATTATTATTTTTTATATTATTATTCTAATTTTTATTGTTAAAATTATTATTACAACTAATATTATCATTATTATTCATATTATTATTATTGTTTTTATTTTTATTATTAGTATTGTTATTATTTCTATTATTATTATTATTAATATTATAATAGTTTTTTATTATTTTCATTACTATTGTTACTATTATTGTTATTATTATTTGTATTATTATTATTGTTTGTATTATTATTATTATTTCTACTATTATTATTAGTATTATTGGTATTATTATTATTATTGCTGTTATTATAAGTGTTACTAATATTATTTCTATTATTATTTTTATCATTATCATCATTATTATTAGTATTATAATTATTATTGTTATTATTATAAATACTATTATTATTATTATTACTATTTTTATTATTACCTTTATCGTTTTCATTATTTTCATTATTATTATTATTATTATTATTATTATTATTATTATTATTATTATTATTTATATAATTATTATTATTATAATTATTATATTTGTTATTATTATTATTAATATTATTATTATTATTATTATTATTATTACTATTACTATTAAAGTTATTAATGTTATTATTATTATTATTATTATTATTATTAATTTTAATTTTATTAATTTTATTATTACTATTATTATTATTATTATTATTATTATTATTATTATTATTATTATTATTATTATCATTATTATTGTTATTATTAATATTATTATTTTTGTTATTATTGCAATATTGTTACAACCTTATTATTTTTGTTATTACTACTTTTTCTATTATTATTATTATTATTATTATTATTTTTATTATTATATTTATTATAATTATTAGTATTAAAATCTTATTATTATTTTTATTATCATTATTATTATTATTATTATTATTATTATTATTATTAATATTTTTATTTTTGTTTTTATTGTCATTATTATTATTATAATTACTATTACTATTACTATTATAATTATTATTATTATTATTATTGAAATTTTTATTACTAATATTATTATTATTTATATTATTAGTATTATTGTTAAAATTATGTTTATTATTATTATTATTATTATTTTTTTATTATTATTTTTATTATTATTATTATTATTATTATTATTATTACTATTATTATTATTATTATTATTATTATTATTATTATTATTATTATTATTATTATTATAATTATTATTATTATTATTATTATTATTATTTTTATTGTATTATTATTATTATTGTATTTTTATTATAATTATTAATTATTAATTAAATAATTATTATAATTACTATTATTAATATTGTTATTATTATTATTATTATTATTACTATTTTTATTATTATTATTATTATTATTATTATTATTATTATTATTATTATTATTATTATTATTATTATTATTATTATTATTGTCAATATTATTATTATTATTATTACTATTAAAACAGATGCACTCCTCCTCGAAATAGAAAAAAATGAGAAAAAGCGAAGCCACAGTACCGGGAAGCACTCATAAGCAACGTGCAAGAGATAGCCTCTGTAAGAGAGCTCAAGCTAAAATATACGATAGAGATGCCTCCTTAAAAGGGGGTGCCCTCGGGGGGTCCAAAGAAGAAATCATCGTTAGGATCTCTAGGCCAAACAGCCGTGAACAAATACATGCTTACGTGACGCTGCCGATTGTCAAAGCGCACAAGATCCTTAAGAAAGAACGAAAAAAATAGGATGGGTAAATTGTAGGATTAAGCTCCTAAAAGAAATAAAGAAATGCTACCGATGTTTTGGTTTCGGTCATCTGCAGCGGGAATGTAAATGGCCCAACAGAAAGGGAGATGGGCATTGGATACGATACGGAATAACTGGGCACAAACTCAAGGAATCCCTAGATATACCAAGCTGCTGCCTGTGCGTGGATAAACGACACAACCGCACAAACATATCTCTGGATTGAAGATATGCTCGTCGTACTGAGAACACCTAGCGAAATGAAGAACCTGCAGCTCAACATGCATAGAAGCATTACGGCCGACTCACTTCTGTCGCTGGTCATGCTGGAGCACCAAGCCGACGTGGCAATAATAAGCGAACAGTACGCCACCTTAAGTAGCGGAATATGGTTCGAAGACACATCAGCGACTGCAGTAAAATAGCTGACGGAAAAATGCAGCATCTAAAAATTGAACAACGGTGCAGGAAACGGATTCATCTGGGCAGGTAGCAAACAATTCACCATAATAAGCTGCTAACTCACACCGAGCGACGCCATTGCCGA